>OMOW01105456.1:0-17068 GCA_900312555.1 Lamprogrammus exutus
GGAGCAGGTCCCTGAAATGCCTTCTGCAGGAGAACAGAGGGTCGGCCCAGCACAGCCTCAGTCCACCCACTGTGGCTCTCCTGCCACTCAGCAGCACGCCGGCCGTGGGGGGGGGAGGAGGAGGAGGTGGTGGAGGGGCAGTGGGAGGTGGAGAGGTCGGAGGAGTATGAATCACTGTCGTTGGAGAGAAGCGACTGTCAGATTTCTGTTTCTTTCACTATAATTAGTGAATTAGTGTTTTTTTGCAAGAGATACGTTTGAATTAATGTACTTTTTTTTGTTTTTTTTAAACTTGCAGCTTGTTAAAACTGACTTTTAAAAACGACACATAGGCCAAAAAACCCTGCATAATTCCTTAAATGAATTGTGACTTTGACAAGAGGAGCTGGAGGGGCAAACTCACTTCCAAGGTTTTAGGATTACAGACTTGGGCACTTTGTTATTACCTCCACCAAGGAGATTAGAGAAACTTTCAATCGTTTAGTAACGTTATGAGATACTAAAGGACAGTCACAAATGCCATACTTTAGATTTCGTATCTCATGACTTGGTACGGTCTGATGATCAGATAATCAAGTCGTGATGTCATGAGAATTATTAGTAATCAGCAGATATATGCTTCTACACATCATGCATACAACTGTTTTGTTTACTCTCTGACTGAGGGACATGGTGGTGCTGGGTCATACCTGTAGGTAAAGCGTACACTTCTACTTCACACAGCTGTAACAACATTTTGCCTGGAACCTGTATGAGGATGTAGCGTCCTTTCATGGCGTGACACAGGAAGGTGTGCGACTCCTTAGTCTTTGTGACTTTACCACATCTGATGGAAGGAGGAAGAAATAGAGAAGAAATTATTGCATTAATTAAGTATTTCTCCATTGTTTCTGTTAACAAGTAGTTAAAGTTACAATATTTCTAAACACTGGGAAAGGTTGAATTAATCAGTAATGTTTGCAAACACACCTCTAAAACTGGTTAACTTAAGACACAAAAAGCACAGTTGTCATCGTTAATTATAGATACAAATTTAACTCAAATTTAAATAGTGTAATAAATAAAGGCTATTTAGCATTTTTATTTCCTAATATTGGTGCTTACTGGCATGATCTGTTGCCATACTGAAAACTAATGAGAGGAAACGCATTTTTGTTGGTATTGATTGACAAATGTCCTAGTCGTGGACATAAATGTCGTCTCACTTGGGGTCGGTCGCGTGTCCTGTTCCGCCGATGTGGATTTGTGCACCCACGAGACGTTTAGCACAGCAATCTCTTCTGTTGATGATGCTGATGGCAGCAACACGGTGCTCAGTCCTCAGGTCTAACCTCCACCAGGGGTGTTCAGTTTTTGTAGTATGGCTACAGCATCCATCCCTCAAGACTGCATTTGTACACCCATCGATAGCCTTCATGGCGCCGTGAGTATTCAAACTTGTTTTCTGAGCTGCATTTCCATTTAAGGCCAAATTTGGTTGAGGTGTCATTGCTGTGAAGAAATTTGATAGAAAACAAGAATAAATGCCTGTTTTCGTGATGTTTTGTAATAATTCTAAACCAATCACTGGCAGCAATACCTTTTGAGCCCTTATACACCTCCACCTCACACAGGGTGAGGGTCTTCCTCTCTCCGGGGATGATCACATTCACAAAGCGACCTTCCATGCTGCCTCCCTCACAGTAGTAGGTCTCGGTTTTACCCGCTCTGATGTGGGAGATGAGGGCACACCTGAACGTAGAGGGGGAGAAGAGTCTTCATATACGAGGGCAACAAAGTCACCTCCAGACAATCTTCATCCTGGAAACAAGTCCACATTCTTAGTCATGGGTCCCTCACCATTGCCCCTGTGAGCAGCATCGCCCCCTTTTTCTGATTCAAAGTTTGTTGTCTTTAGAAGTGAAAGTCTTGGCAAACCAATGGCACAAGTAATTTTGCATTGGCTTACACGAGAACGCTTGCAGTCAATTTTCACACAGTCACAGCTAGATGCACTCTTTTTGATGCGCTTCTCTTAAAGTTAAAGCCACGGTAAAAAGTCCAATGTTCAACAGTGTCGATCAGTCTTTGTACCTTTTTGAGTTTGGTAGAATGAAGCAGTCGATCGTTGTAAGCAGGCAGGCAGGCAAGCAGCATTCAAGGCATTTAATCGAGGTATTGTTTGGTGTGTGGAGTATAAAAAAGTAGTGAATATGTGAAGGCAACATAAAAGTTATTCGAGGGCTTAAACGAATATTTTAATCTAAAAAGATTTGGTGAAGCGGTCGAGTGGCATCTTCCCAAAAGAGTTCCTTTGTCTGTCTATCAGCTCAGGTGTGTTCCTTGTCCTCATTAAGAGGAAGGCCAAATGCCTAATGGCCCTTTCAAAATAAAAGACTCAACCAAAAAATGGTGTCTATTCTGCAATAATGATTTATAAAATGTGTGGCCAATATCAAAAAATTACAGTAATGATTAGCTCAATTTAGTTTGCATAATAATTTCAATAAACTAAAATATGGCTCCTAACTTCCATTAACTGAAATATGGCTCCTACAAAGCTCAGTGGCCTGTTTCCACAAAGATGGTTTTGCATGCTGGTATTACTTTGGTTTGGAAAGTTCCCAGAGTGGAACCTCACTTTAGACGCTGGATCTTGAGCAATATACACCAGCAGCAAATAAGATACAGATTGTTAGGAAAAGAGTGTCCTACTCCAACACAATTTTAAGATGGTGACTGGAAAATCTAAATTGCATTACAACTAGAGAAAATATTTCCATTTGCAAAACATCCTGAATCCTCTTATGTCATCACCTTCTGTTGTTATTTCCGTTGTTTTCGAGTGAGTTCCCAATGCGGATCTCGGCTCCATCTAGTCTCTCAGGACAGCAGTCTCCCCTATTAGTGATTTTCACAAAATGGATGCTGTATGCTCTTTGCAGGTCCACTCTCCACCAGGGGTTGGGCTTGTTCTCCAATGTGTGGCCACAGAATCCGTTGGCATAGTCTGAATTTCGTCTCCCATCAATCGCTCTGGCGGCGGCAGCGAAGGCGAGTGTTGAGGACTGTGTGGCATCTCCTCTCAGTGCTACGTTTGATGAAGGTACTTCTAGAAATGATACATGGATTAAATTAATCAGTAGATTGTTAAAATGATATACATGCAGTGAATAGAAATTTCATGTTTGGGAAATCTCCTGAACTGTCACCACATTTTTCTAGACTGAAAATCTGAAGACCAGAGAGTGATGAGTCAATCCAGTTGGGTAAGAAGGGTTAATGTTTAGAAATATCTGATGGAATGAGTGCATATTATTACTTGGGCGTAAAGGGTACACCTCCACTTCACAGAAACTTAAAGTCTTATCACTGCCTGGGAGAAGCACACTGATGTAGCGAGCCTCCGTTGAGCCGCAGTAAAAGTAGAACGTCTGACCACTTGGGATATTAGTGATGACTGCACACCTGCATGAAGGAGAAGAAGAGTGAGAGAGATTTTATATGTCGAAAATGCCTTTTGAATCTAAAACAAGCTGCCTCACCTGAAACTGTAAAGGCCATTGTTCTTAAGCGAGGCCCCAAGCCAAAGCTCGGCACCGTTCAGACCGTTGGCGCCTTGATTACAGTTGGTTATCATCACAGCATAAATGTTGTACAATTTCATCAAATCCACCCTCCACCAGGGCTTTGACTGTTTTCTGGTGAGGACACAAGAGCCAGCAGAAAGCGACGGGTTTCTGTCCCCATCGATTGCATTGCTTGCAGCACCTTTGCCGCCGTCGTCTTCCGATGACTGGACCGCCTGTCCATACCGTGCCACATTTACCACCAGAGTACCTGATGTCGAACAAGATGATTCTTAGACAAGCAAAGCGTGAAATGCATTTGAAACAAAATGACAAAACTCTTTACCTGGCAGTGCAGGTCTCAGGACGAGGAGGGAGATGCCTGCTGAGTGAGAAGGTGAACGTGGCTGAGATGTTAAAGGCACATTAGAGTATAGTTGTGTTAAAATAAGAGTACGATCATTTATCATCTCTCAGTGCGTATACATGCACACTATGCTACAATTTATTAACGTAAAAATGCAGAGTAAGCTGTATATGTTTGCTGAATATACATTGTGTAACTGGTTTATGAGTACAAGTACACCAAGTGAGGAAAAATGTGCTCAAAACACTGATTTTAAGCCTGTGGAGCATTTACATGTGTGAGTAAATCCACTGTTAATCACATAATCTAGGTCTTCTTGAAGAGTTGAAAATAAACTTCTAAACAGAACTTGCACACACACACACACACACACAGAGTACACATCATGAATGTGAAGTTATATCAGTTTTTTAAAAGCTTATCCACACTAAAACGCTATGAAAAACACACACTTCATGGGTCTCAAAAATCTTTCTCAGAAGATTTCTAAGAAGTGAGAATGTACATTTACAAATTTAATTTGTACATTTAACAGTATATCATGATGTAATCACTGAAACGGAACCATTGAAAGGTGGTTATATCATCATCATCATCATCAGTGGTCTTACTTAAAGATAAAGCAGGCTTGTTAAAGTTATTTCTGAAGTGCTTATGATTTAAATATCGCCAATATTGACTTTCAAATTAGATACAGGCATGAAATGACGCCAGAAACAGACAATTTGTTCCCTCAGCTATACATTCTACACATGTATACGGTACGTGTTTGAACTACTGTGTCTTACCAGCGAAGATCCAGATATATTTACTCCCACTCATGACCTAAGAGACGATCACAAAATGTCAGAATGGCAAATGTGAAGTGAGAGCCGTATGTAGACAAATCAGACAACGCTACAAAACAATGAAATGAAAATATAATAAACATTTCGAGCCTCACGCATACTAACAGTCGGCTTACTTACTGCTGTCAGTCTGTCACGTTTGGTCGTCTTCCTCTGATTGTTACCAGTGTGTGTTGCTCTGCTATTTGAGAACATGTAAATCTGCAGTCAATTTGTATTGGATGCATGAAGGACAACACCACCAACGGGGCTTTTGCTCATAAACAAATGACCTCAAAGTCTGTGACTAAGTTGAAGTATTTGCCTGTTTTCTGTTTTGAAGTCATTCGGTCCATAAATTCTGTTTTTTTTCCTGCGATCCAGTGCAATAAAATTCAGCTATGACAACAAAAAAGATGTAATATTGCAGAGGAATGACCGTAAACCCGACGTGACTGGAACAGCACGACTTCTGACTCGTGACAGCAACGTGGTGAGTCAAGCTAAAGCACGACACCTGACTGTAGAAAAGGCCCCATTTTGTTTTGGTCCTCTATTAAAGCCATATTCATGAAACGTTCCAGTGCTACTGGCACCCGGCGACAGATTCTAGTGAAACCTCTGGGATACATTGGGTCCTGTCAATGAGGAACAAGTCCGTAAGAAACCAAATAAGTTGCAAAGGTCAGCAAAGATCCTCCATCATGTCGAGTGGATGAGACGGACTGGCTCATGGTACAGTGTATATCATGTGTCGCAATATATCACACATTTTTATGAGTGGATATCCTAGTGTGTTCACTCTTTACACACTAGGTTTATCTACATATGTACCCAACATCAACAAAGTCTTACACATGTTGGCAGTGTTTCACTTTGCCTCCATCCATGCACAGCGTTTCACATCACACACTGTGGCTGGTTTTGTTTTTTGTTGTTTCATTAAAAACATAGACATGATGCTCTTTATCGATTCATCAACATTTGAACAGACTGGATGCAGAAAATGTAGGATTTCTGGTATTAATGCTAAAGATGAGCTGTAAAACCTATCAACATTAACATGTTAAAGTTGGCATATGGAAAAAACAGAAGCAGTTAGAGTAAAATATTTATTTCAGAAATGTGTAATAAAAACACAGTTGTTACAAAGTGCAAGATCATTGTTTATCATTCTTCACATTCTTGCACAGGCACACGCGCACACACACACACACACACACACACACATATGCAAACGTCAGCCAGTCAAGGCTTCATCTTTGGAGCAATGGAATGTGAACATGTTCTCATTCACTCATTCACTCATTCAACACTCGCACTCACAAACACAATAACTTTGGCGTACCACACATCTGTATAGCGCATGCGCACAAGATGCATATCGCACATATATACATTTGTATACACACACGCACAGGAAAACATACATGAGTAAATGCAATTCTGAAAACAGGAGAAACAAATATTACAAAATAAAATAAGTATTTCCGAATTGTTCCAGTGTCAGATGAAAACCATGTGTCTCTGAGCCCTCAGCAGTATGAACACAAGTCCATGTTTGTGTATTGATATTGGGGTCACAATGTAGTAGTTTGATGGCTCTAGGAAGTTCCAGTCATTAGGATTTCAGTTGACGGTTGTTTTGCCGGATTAAAATGTAACCACACCCCAAAGCATAATATATGTGAAGCCTGACATCTAGTGGTGAAAGCAGGACATTGAAGCCTCCATCTGCTACTGGTTGGTGTTTGGTGCCTGTTCCTGACGTTCACTCTAAAGCACAACAGTGTCTGCCTTTCACCAGGAGATGCCAGCCTTCAGTTCTTCATGGTTCTTCCAAAGCTCTGATAAAACCAGCAGTACTCTGGCTGCTCCAAAAATGGATCACAAACATTAAATTAAAACCTCTATAAAATATATTTGACTTCATTCTTTCAAAGCTTAGAAAATATAAGAGATGTGAGAGGGGTCAAGAGATTGTCCACGTACCACCCTTCCCTCGTCTTAAGTTTGAGGTCAATTGAATGATAATTAAACGTGAGTGAGTAATGTGAAACCTCTGGGGAGCTGTTGCAGCATTTGTAAATATGTTCAGAGACGAGTGGATTGGGAAGTTAGGGTTCTCATTTCTTCATTCAGGAGGCTTTAACTCTCTTATAGCAGCGCCAGACCCACCACGCCCAGAGTGATCAGCAAAGCTAAAAGACAAAGAAAAAAGATTCATTGGTTATCATCCAGACAAATTATGTTCAAAGCATTGCACACATTATGTAGATGTAGTCAGATTAGATTAGATTCAGAAATCTACTTCAATAAAGCATTTAAGGAATGTGCATCTCAAACTCTACTTAAGCACAGAACACAGAAAAAACACCTCATCGCCGTACTATTTTTTAAAGCTATTTTGATGCATTTCGTTGCTCTGGCAGCATTGTCTACACAATGGGGTAAGGAAACAAACTCACAAACTATAATGGCCAATTTCAGGCATTTCGCAAAAACAATTCCATCTCCTATGCTTACCCCGTGACAGGGACTGCTGAAATGAAACACTGTGACCAGCGGCTGTGGTGGTGGGTGCAGTGCTGTTGGTGTTGTTGTTGTTGTTGTTGGAAAGCAAATTGGTGACCATGCTGTTAGGATTGGACAGGTCTATAACACCACTCCTGAATAAAGTGACAAGGCTTCCCGGAACACCGCTACCTGGGGGCAAAAGACAAAAAAGACGTTGATATGATGCAACAGCATATGTTTTCTGACTATGAGTCGTTATCTGACTGTTGAAAGTGCATTACCTCTATATTTGCACATGATATGTGTGTGTGCACGTTAATATGTTGGCTTACTGGCATCGTAGGTTCCAGTGGCGATGGTCAGGGCCAGGTTTGTAGTCGCTCTCGCAGTTGAGATTGGGACCGTGGCATCAAAGGTACACTGGATTCTTCTTCCATCGACTCTGCCTCTCACATTGTTCACGTTCAGCTGCAGAACAAATAGTCGATTTACCATATGATAAACAAGATAGACATCACAAGAGATTCAAAAGAGTTCATGGGAAATTTGTGAATACTGGTTCAATCACTCAATGTTGAGTTTGATATAACAAAAAGAGGGCTGTGGCATAAGCCTTGCATAATCAAGAGACACAAGGAGAGGACACTACACTGAGACAGGTAGAACTCACTGTTGTTAGAGTCAACCGGTCATTGTCGAGGAGGGCTCCAATGAATACAACACGACCATTGTCATTTGCACAGATGTAGGTGGTGTCATTACCCCCCTGTGGACACAAAACCAGAAACAATTAACACCTGTAACCTAAACTCTGTGTTCAATTCAGGGTCCAAATCTGTGCTCAGTGGTAGTTAGAATCATTGTGAGTGTGAACTTTACATACAGCTGTGCTATCAGGTGACAGGGAGGCAGCGATGTAGCCGTCTGATTCTCCTGAGAGCGCAAACCCAAAGTTTTGGCCAGTGATCACCATCACACCAAGAAAGAAACAGGACCCTGCTATTGAAGGGTCACAGTTGGAGGGCTCGGCTGCGCAGAGCCGCTGCGATTGGCATCCATCCCTGTTGATGACAATCTGCAAAATGGACAGGAAATAGTTAGTAGTGCTGGGTGGTGTGCAATGTGATGCAGTTCAGCTCCATCAAGTGAAAGTGTTGAGACTTTTATTCTACTTGTACAGCCATTTCTAGCTTTTTAAGAAGCAGTGAAAACAGGCTTCCATATTCTTTAGAATAACTCACAGTGAGAGTTTCCACGGTGCTGTTGGGTTGCAGAGATGGAGCCGCTGTAGCTGCAGTCATGTTGGGCATTGGTGTTGTCATGTTGTTCATCATGGTGGTCATTGGCATTGTCACGCTGGTTGTCATGTTCATCGTGGTGGGCATTGGTGTTGTCATGTTGTTCATCATGGTGGTCATTGGCATTGTCACGTTGGTCATCGTCATGTTCGTCGTCGTCATGTTCGTCTGTGCGTCGGTGCCCAGGCACGTCCACGCAAGTGTCACAAGCAGGACGGTGAGGACCAATCTGCTGTCCATGCCTACAGTTGGTGAGGTGAAGATGGTATAAGTAAGTAACTCCGCAGGACTCATCTGCTACAGTAAGCTATGTAAGTAATCAGATTCAGCCAGATGTTTAATCTTTAGAAACGGGCAGACCTCTTTGGGATGCTCCCAAGTCCCAAGTCCCTAAATTCCCCTTGAATAGTCACGCTCGCTCTGCACGTTTGCCCAAAACCAGAATGAATTTGTTTGTAAGGAGAGAGCTTTGGACATAATGCCTCAGTTCTTGCATACAGTTGACATTAAATGTGCTGCACATGTAAGCAGAGTCTGGTCTTGCTACCCTCAGCCATGGAATATTAGATCTTTGTTTTTGACATAACACAGACAGTGTCAGGTTTCCACAGCATTGCAATTGCTGACACTGCAAAAATCCAACGGCAGCCGTACCTTTTTCTTGCAAGCCGTTTGTCAGTTCAAACAGGAATGAAACGTATAAATGAAAATCTGAATGTGAGGGGTACAGAGTTTGCTTCAGGAGGATGTGTTTGCTGATGTTGTAGCTTCCTATGGCTGCCACTAGAGGTCCCTTTTGAGCGAGTAGACTGGTACTGCCTTTTAATGTAATTTATTCTTAAAGGTCAGTTAAAGTAATAATTTATCTTAGCTCAAATCTTAATTTGACAATGAATGATGAAGATTGGATTAAGATGAATTTTGATTATTTATGTTTTGTTTTTTTCAATCTGTGATAATCAATGTTGTGCATATATGTAATAATCTAACATAAATTAGTGAGGTCTTTACACAGAGAAGCACATCTAATATACAGATTAAATGATTATACGAATGTATGAATTCAATTGAATTCATCAGAAAAATTTGAATTATGATGTTTTACATCCACTTTTATCACTTATAGTAGGTGTCATACTATGACCTTTAGGAATTGTGACCCCAAATTATGAACCCAAATGGAATTCAAATCCAATCTTGTGTTCATCCACTACATGTATTCATTTATTTAGTATTTTCCCATTACAAAATAAAACTGTGAAGATTTACGATTAATTATTTAACTGAAATGCTACAAATTGTAATAACTCAAATTACATGTTTGAGTATAAATAATCTACACGTTATATTTAATCATATTAAAATAATAAATGATTTTTTTTTCTTAAAAAAAACCCAAACCCCATGTCCTTCAGTTACTGTGGTCCAGAACTAAAATAATTTTAAAAAGATGAAAAGGCAAAAGTAAATACACTTTGAACCCAAACTTATATACTATTCATTACATATACAGTGATTGGATAATTCAATATATTAATTCATATTTGCTAACAAAGTTGGTAGATATACATTTATTCAAACATATGGCAGGAGGCAAAGAGACTGTATATCACATTATCATAATTTGATCACTGCTATTGTTTAATCCTACCTTTAGATCTCCTTTTCTTCAATTTAACGAGTGAAATTTGATGAGGAAGCAGAAAGATCTGCAGTCTGGTGGAACAGATGTGCTGTAGCAGTAGATTTCCTCTTGAGTGTGGCTCAGTGGTGAACTTGCACCTCAGTCGTCTTAATGGGCTCCCAGGTAAAGATCTAACACCTTCCCTCACTCCCACCACTATTTAAACCAATGGGAGGGAGGAACAAAGATGTCAGAGCTGAAAAGGAAATTATGCTGCACAACAGGTGTGTCCCTCTTTGACTCTATTCCCATTAGCCTCTGACATCATGTGTGATCTCTGGAATGATGGGGTGGAGTTGGACGTAGGGACCCATGGGTGTATGTAATGGAAACCATTATGCAGTTCACTATAACAACCGTTGACAAATGAGTTGTGCCGAGTCACTGCACATCTTAACCAGTTCTGCCGTAAGAGTGTCGAGTTTCCAAACGCTCCCTTAAGGCTCCACACTGATCACCGAGCAAATAAACAATAAGCACAAAGAAACGAAAGGTGTCTTAAAAGTGTACATCTGCACAATTTATACACATTCAGTGGACACTTTAATGGAAACATATCGACAATTACCTACAATTATTCTGCCCCACACCACATTTGAATACAATGCAGTAGCATATAACAGTACTACTAAAGTATGGCCACAAGAGGTTTATGTTATATTCTTAATAATTCTCTGTATCTGTCCTTATTCTGTTGTTTGGTGCTGGAACCTAATATTTTTTCTAATTTTGTTATAATTACATGTGTTTATTTTTACATTTGTTTAACATGAAATCTCCCTAATGTGCAAACTCAAAATCTTAAACAACAAATTGAAAATGTTGCTTCCCTGTTGCTAAACGGTGTATTGTTAAAAAATTTGGGTTTGCCAGTGACTTCTAGATGTTTGTATAATTGAGTTGAATGTGTTCTACGTGGCCGCGCCAAGGTTACAAGTAAGTCATACGATGTAAATGTTCAAGTATTTGAATTTTGGAAGCCGGGAAACTTTGTGTGCAACTCTGAGGCCAAATTAACTTCGGAGATTTGTTTGGATTGAAAGTAAAAGGTTCGGGTGTGTTCATGTGTGTGTGTTTTGTGAATGAAGCATGACCTCTCAGGCTTTCACCCATTACCTTTTGTTTACATGCCATTTATGAACCCTTATACAAGCTTCCTAGTCTTGAGATTTCTCCTCACCGCTAGAATTAACAACACACGTATAAGATAGAACACGAGAGAGCAAAATGTTCTGCCTCAATGTGTGTGTGTCTGAGTTTGACCAAAACTGGCTGGGATTTGAAACCAGTCACGAGACAGAGGACAAAGCCAGAAACTGGTTTTTCCACGGTTATGCCAGTCTCACATCTCACATCGTCATTGTCATCCATGGTTTCCCTTGAACCTTGATCCTCTCTGTCTATTGAGCAGGCAAGCCCAGACAACCCTGACCTGTTAATCCATGAAAGAATGGACAGGGACAATGATTTAGAAACACCTGCGCTCTCTTATTATGTATAGAATCAAAACAACACGTGACATTTGAGTTAATCCGGGTGAAACGTGCAGTATTTACGCACAATTTTGTGGCACTTATTTGTATTTTGTACTTCCTCCAACCTTCATTTCAGAGGGAAATCACACACTTTTTACTCAACTACATGTTCCTGATGACTTTAGCGAATAGTTACTTTGCACATCAGGACTGAACAGAAGATAAACTCTTGAAATATGACTGGTAAGAACTGTCGATGGCACAAAGACCGTAGATATTACTAGGAAATGACTGTTGCGTAGAAAAAAGCACGACAGTCGTCCAGAACTTTGCCTGAAAAAACTCCATGTTTGTCGTTTCATTCCACATTGAAGATTTTTGGGTGGGAAACTCGAGATCTCCGATTTGCTCACGAGTACTTTGGCTTTTGCTTCTTTCCTTGATGCTGCTTATGCTTATTCACTTGGAGTAGAAATTTGAATGCAAGACACATTCAATGTAATGCACTCAAGTGATCCACTATCAAAATACAGTCTGCAGGTGCGTGTTGTTGACTGACATATGATACGTTATCTTGCATCATTATTGGTTACGAGGTCATCTTGGTTTGAAGTGGTGACCAGGGAGATGCTATTTTTGCGTCTTGGCAACATTTTTGGTGCTAAGCGCTCGTTGCTGTGGTTTTTAGAGACATTGCGTGCAGTGACGCAAGTTCCGCTATTAATCCAAACCGCTGACAGAAAACGAAAAACAAATCCATTGTGTGTTTCCCTAGATAAGATTTAATGGACACAGAAGAAAGAATATATACAGGCTTACAGGATCTGCGCATTGATTATATTACTCTTTTATCAGCTACCAATAATGTGCAGGAAAATGTCACAAGTTATTCATTCTCCTTCCTCTCAGTTGTTCTTTCAGTTCGTCTTCATCACTTTGGTTTTGGACTAACAAAAACATATCAAGTAGTGATCTGGTAACCATTATTCCTCCACCAATGCACAGATTACATTTCTAAAAAAAGAAATGTTCCATATCTCTTCCACCGTGTTTTGTCGAGGAGCTTCTTAGACAAAACTTCCTTTTGAGAAAAGATGGAAACGATGAAATGATTACAATCAAATACACATTTCTCCTTACAGATCTAATATTCTATGAGTTAAGTGTATAATTTAAGTTCAAATGCAGAGTTACTGTTGAACGAAATGGACAAACGGTATAACCAGAGCTACCAATGATACTGATTGTCAATGTCGCCACACTCCATTAAACCGGTTTGGTCGGCATGACAACATTGAATTCCTTTGCAAATAATACGGTCTTGTGACTTAATTCTTACACATACAATGAATCATCACAAGCGCTTTAACACACACTATGCATACACACTGTGTGGCACAAGCACAGCGTGTGTGCGTCACAGAATTGCTGTAATAATGAAGTTTCAACTGCACTTATCATCATCAACATATGATGACGATGTTGTGTTTGGCCAATCTGAAGAGTTTAGATGGGAGGCTTATCGCTGTGTTTGATTCCCACAAATGCTAAGGAATTTAGCATAAAGATATAATTGAATCCACTCTTATCTTCACTCAAGCAAACCTCACACCAGTCACTAACATGTAGCAACTAAAGCCCCTTTCACACATGCAGTCTTTCCCTGAAAAGTCCAGGGACGCTTCCTGCATGGGGTCATGTGTGAATGGGAGCAGGGATTGATATTTAGGGAAATCTGTACCTCCAATTTCCCACCTCAAGACCATGTGTAGGCCTTTTCAAACATAGTTCCCTCTAAATTACAGGGATGACCTTTCAGGCAACGCTACTGATTTTCAGCATTCACACAGCACTTCAGCGTGATTGTTTTGTTCCCTGTGTAGATGTTAAAGTTTAGAATCAAGATCTTCATCGATTCTTGCTTGAACATTGCTTGTGGGATTTGTTTTAATTGTTGCCATTGTTTCGTGGATTCTGGTTGTTGTTTTTCGGTTTTATTCTTTTACTGGCCCCAGGTCTCTCTAAGGATTTCAATAAGTTGCTACCTTTGTTGCATTTACCCTTTGTTCAGTTAGATTTCAGTGAACCAAAATATATCGACAAAAGCCAAGTGACAATGCCCAGGAAATCAAAGTATAATGCGCAACAGTGGCAGAATAGGCATATATTTGTTGTTATAGTCATTTGGGCAACATACCAAGGGAAGCTATGCCAGCAGAACGCCGAACCCGAACGCACCTCCTGACGACGTCAGAGAGCAGATATTACTCTGCAATAAGCAAACAAGATGCACTGCTTTCATGTGGCCGAACAGCAGCACGGAGCTCGTACAATGTGCGTCTAACCTTCAACATTTTAATCCAATGACGTGAATTAACATTAACCAGGTGCAACTTATTCATGGTTTTGTCAAACGCCGCGCGGACAACGCAGCTCGGACCGTCGACGTGTAAGACCCAACGCGCAAATAATGGACACGGACAACCAAGACGTGCGGCTTAGTGCGGCACGGCCCGCGACGCACCCAGGCCACATTAGCGTCAAAGATGTGAATGTAGCATAGCCCTCTCTGGTTCTTCATCAACAAATAAATGGAATGGTCAACACATACACACACACACACAAGAAAAGCATCCCCCTTTGTTTTCCAGAGGAAAGAAGCGGCATCAGTCGGGGTTCATTTGCGTTCATTTTGCCTCGTGCTTTTTCCGGTTCAGCCTGTTCGACCTCCACGATCAATGATAGTTTAATGAGAAATGGGAGTGTGTGGGTGTGTGTGTGTGCCAGAGTATGTTTGGCATTGTATCTGGCTTAGAACTGGTTCACGTGGATGAAGGCGTTATACTACGAGTTTTTCTGGCTGATGACTGAAAAAAACGGCTTTAATCGAGAATCTCTTGGCAGGAGAATCGAAGGTGTGGTCTGGGAAAGAACAGAATGCCATGTGAGATGTGGGTGGAATGGTAAATGTTGGTTTATGTTTGCAAGTTGATGGATGGGTAGGCGGGTAAACAGATTTCATTTGCCAAATCATCTTGGCCTGGTCGCACAAGGAAAAAGCTTTTTGTTTTGGTCTAAATGAGATTCACTCGGTTAAATAATGGTGAAACAAAGATGAGGACGTTCAAAATCTGTATTCCGGTGGCGCGAGTGTTGGTGGTGTAAATACGACACAAAGCAAATCAAACATGTCACGAAAGACTAAACGGATTTACGCCGTTTTACTTTTCAGTGAGTTTCACGTTCATTTGCTCGCCAACCGTAGAAACAATCATAGGATAGGATGACGCGTTTTGGTATAACTGCAACGGCTTTATTGCGAACCGCCAGCTGCCGTCGCGCTTTTCTTCTGCAAAGTCGTCGCTTTACGGTTGAACATCTCCCAGCAGGCCCTGGGAGAAATGTGAGATGTGAGGTGGATGCTTTTGTTTGCTAAAGCTTGGTCGTAACAATGATGAATCCTGAAAAATGCCGCCCCACTCGTTTATCGGCATCACAACCACAAACAAGTGTTGAGTTTCTCATCGAGATGAAACTGGCACGCTCCAGACTTGTGATACGCCCTATTCTTTCTGAGGGCGCTTATCTTCCCGTCACCGCTCTTCAATCAACAATCGTCGTCTGTTAATCCGACCTGCTAATGCTACCTCGCTGGCATTGCGCACACACTTTGATACGTTTGACACAGACGGACGCGGATGCAAGCAAAGACAAATAGTTAATGAACAACCACGCAGGAAAAGTCATTGAGTTTAAAGTTCTGAAATGTGTAAGAATCCTTATTGAGCCTGCGTTGCTCAATAGATAGACGAGCCAAAATTGATCAAGTGCAGGACAAACACCGCTTGTTGACTTTTAGGGCAAGTAAACAGATCATTTCACCACATCCGTGTTCTCATGCACAAGAGGTGCGGCGATTGTCTTTGGTTAAGCCGTCGCCTTCAAGTGCGGCTGGGGGCGAAGAAGCCTAGACCGCGTCCGCACGAGTTCACATAAGTATTTAAAGATCAAAATCAGAACACAATTCAAGTATTCAAATGTTTGTTGGTGGTCAAATTTGTAAGATGAAGTTAAAAACGCCTGTAAAATGAAGGCTTTGACTCCAGTGTAGACGTTCTTGCGGCCCTCTTTGTGCCTCCGTGTAGATATCTTGGGTCATGCGTTGACGTCTTTAACACATATAGGCAAGAATAAAATGTGTAAAGTTCTTCCCTCGCCCTTCCTTCCCTTCCTTCCGTAAATGCAAAGCGGTTTGTCTCCTTGGTTTCGTCGATATTCGTTTCTTAAAGTCACCTCATCGCCTCAAATGTGTGCTTGTGAATTTCTATTGCTGTCCTGTTCTGTTGTTTAACCGTGTCCGTCCACAGCTCAGAGTAATACTGCGAAATCAGCGCATTAAGTGTCAGTGTATAGGTTTATGACTTAATTGCTTGACAAAGACAATTTCCCTTTCGCTCTCACGCTTGATGGGACAATCTATGCACATAATAAAAGACGAGGAGAACAACAGAATGAAGAAGGGAATCTCTGCACGCTGTCAACACACTTTGTTTGTATTGTAAATTAGGTTTCGTTTTGTGTTTTATAAAGCTGCCATTTCTCCATCTTAACTCATTAATATGAAATATGTTAGGTTTGTGAATGTAGTCGAGTGAATTTAACAGCTTAACAGCAGCGTATTAAGGAAGTAAGACTGGGCGGCCGAAACCGGCTGCAGCATTCTTTGTGTTTCAACCGAGCACGATGCCAGGAGACGTTTATGTGATGACAAAAGACACAGGAACGAGCTTTTATGGTCAACAGGAAGTAACACGTTTATTTCCTTCTCAGAGGCACGCAGATCTGTCACAATCGGAGCCGTAAACCCATGATGCAGTCAGTTGTTTTACCTGTGAGGTCAATTTAAAGCAGACAAATTAGCTGGAACATACTGTCACACACTTTCCTTTAAACTGAAGGATAAATGTCATTTGATAGCTCCGTTTTAAAGACATTCCAGTTTCATTTCAAAATTAAAGCACCTTCTGTTAAAATTAGATTAGATTAGATTAGATTAGATTAGATTAGATTAGATTAGATTAGATTAGATTAGCACAACATAAACTGTTTTAGGGTGGATTTTCACCTCATTCGTCTTTTTAGTAAAGGCAGATTAACAATTTTTAGGTTTTGGTGCTTTGATGGTTTTCTAGTTCGTGATTGTAGACAATTTTTTTTGATCGATCGGTCATATTTAATGGGAGAATGAGCACTTATAAAGTATTTCAAATCCTTAGCTTTGTCACCATTCAAGTGAACATGAAGTTAGAAAACAAAAATGCAAAAGTAATCAATCACTGACTTCTGGGTGCC
>OMOW01105478.1:0-18952 GCA_900312555.1 Lamprogrammus exutus
TGGCATAGTACTGTTTTTAAAACTCTCGTATTGTTGTCCTTTTTCAGTTTATTGTGTATTACACTCACTTGTAATTAACTAATTGTACTGTACCTAAGAATATAATGAATAAGTACAAAACAATTTATCCACTGCCTTAATTCTTAAATATTCCTCCTGGTAGCAGTCTGTGAAACACTCAGTGTGCACAGTTCAGCTGCAGATTCTTAATTATAGTAATGTGAGACAAGGAAGGAACAAGGAAAACGGTTCAGAAAATGCTGAAATGATGGAGTATGAGAAGCTACTGTATGTAAGCTGACAATTTTCATTAGACATTTATTCTGTATGACACTATCAAAACACATCACATCCTATATTTTCCGGTCTGTGATAGCTTTTCATTCTATCATATGACAGTCCGTTTCAGACCAAACAGACAACAAGGGGATTTATGAAAGCTATCCATCTGTAGCTTCCCAGTGATGACTTCTCATCAGCCCCTGATGAAGAATTTTTTTTCTAGTTTAGCCTCCATCAGACTTCATCCATACCTGGACGAGGTTCCCCCCCACCCCCCTCCGCCTCTCTGAGCTGCATTTCTTTCTGTCTGCGAGAGGAGAGAGGGTCTGGGAGAGGCATTTTCCCATTGGGTCAGGAATAAATTGAACTTTTTCATGGACAGCAAACACTGATTAGATATTTATTACCAAGGTCAACCTTTCTGATTCCAGCTGGCACAGGCTCTGAGGCATACAGAGCAGAACATTCACACACATGCCCGCTCACATACACACACACACACACAAAGCTTCGGCCTACATATATCCACATACTTACAAACACACAAATATGCATGCATGCAAAACATATTTAGATCTTTTTGCACTGTGGTCACATGCACACAAATGCACATTTATCATGTCAGGGTGGAGCTGTCTTACTCCATACACCCCCCAGAACTGCAGTGAAGGTACAATGTATGCTTTGTACAGTTAAGTGTAGTATTTTGCAATGAGTAATATCTTATTTTGTAGCGCAGCTGCAGGAACATATTCTGAACAAGGAGTGCTGAAAAACGTGGATGGGACGTGTACTTAACTGGTCAGAAATGTGCATATAGCAGCTGAAATACCTACAATGACAAAAGCTATATACGTATATATATTTATAGTCTAATATCAAAACAGTCTTTTAGCTCTCAGCTTTAAATCGTGAAATGATGTGAATATTATGTTAAAACAACCCTGCCAAAGATGCCTCGAAGTGTGGACGTTAGGATGATTTAAAGCACCGATCCTCCAAATTGATCTTTTTGTAAGCCATAAAACGCCGCACATGACACTTATAGCCATTTCTGGATCACAGAACTCCAAATGTGGGTTTTCTCCACGGAGTGGTGCTGATGAAGGCCCTCATTAGGGCATCAATGTATAGACTGTCCAAAGTAATAATAATAACTTCATTGAGAGGATAACTCCTCAAGATGAGCCATCTCGTTTTCAAGGGGGTCCATAGCATATATACATCAACAATTACATAGAAACACATACATATTTTCTCACTCACTGCCTTACACTTGCCTTCCCCAGCACTATCCATCAGTCAAAGTGCAAGGGAAGGTGAAATGATCCTACTCACTCACTTTTTGTTCCTTGTTGGCTGGCTTTATAACCGCCTTCTCTTTGAGAGCTGCTGTTTTCACGCCATCTTTGTCAAATTTCTAATTGCTAATTTCATTTTGATTTGTTGATTTTTCAAAGTGCTACTCTCTGACAGCTTTTTGACACAGCGCCCCTACCACCCACGGTTATGTTTCGTTGTATTTTATCTCTCCAAGGAACCTCATTAGCTTTTAGTGTCTACGGGCATATGCAGCCTGAAATTCTAATCTAGGCCCTCAGATGCTGATGACTGCAGCCACTTTCAGGCCAGTTCACAGCTAACAAAAACTCTTGAGGCCACATAGGCCCAAAAAGGTTTATGAGGTCTCTTTCTGAGGTGTATCTTGCATACAGTGAGGAAAGAGTTATCAAGGTTGGCCCCGTTGATTCATTTGTGGCCTAAAGGACTTCCTCTTATGAGGTAATTTAGCCCTGATTTATGGTTGAAGGTGATAATAGGTTGAGGAAAACAGATAAAGACTAAGACATATGCTGTAATTAGAGGGTTAATTATGTTTATATTACCTGCGATGGTGCTCAAATTCTCACTGACTCAGTCACAGGCTCGCTCACTCACACACCCACGCCTCTCAAATTTCCTTCTTCTTTTCCTGTATCCCACTTCAGAGCTGCCTGATCCCTCGCACCCGTTTCCCAATATGTTGCCCACAGCTGCTTCTGTCTGAAAACTGTCCAGCTAATTAACTGGTGGCTCTGTGGTTGTAATAAGAATCCTGACAGCAGATGAACAATACATCTGCTGCTCTTAACTTTGTTAGATGACACCGCCTCTCTCTGCAAGCCACAGTGCAACTTTCTGCTGTCTACTGTAGCCAGGGATGTCACACCTTTAACACCAACCTCGGCCATCTTTAACATCATCTAGTGTGCATATATGTTTTAGTCACAGTAACTATCCTCAAGGCTAAGGCTGAGTCTTTGGGTTCCACCCAGCTAGGAACCGCTACTGAATTTGACACCACATTAATGAAAGCCTAGTAAACATCTCAACGGTGAAGATGTCATGAAGACAGAATCAGCGTGATGTTGTTTAGCTGTTCTGAGACTCCTTATGCTGTGCCTGAAATGGGTTAAAATGTAATGAGACAGTTTATTGATCCATTCACTGTAACCATCTGTTAGCTTTCCCATCTTTCTGAGACATAAGTGAAGCTTCTTTTTTTAATGTAAAATGTTACCAGCTGTGTAATATCATGATTTAGAGTCTCATTTTCATTTTCTTGTGGATAATTCCTATGGGAAAACTGACCGTCATACAATCAACCAGTTGTTAACTAACACCTAGTTTTACCATATTATACAGCCCAAAATATTGCAAGTGAAAAGTAATGCAAATACACCCAGAATGTCCCTTACAATCACCATTTCCGGAGAGCAGTGGTAAGTCCACACAAATAGACATACAGTATATTATGGAGAGTTTGGATAATCGTTTTACTGTAAATTAAATAGGGTTTTTTTCAGAATAATTGGTTTTGATTAATGTGCTAAAACTGGGGATTTACTTACCATCTGCCTTATTGTCCGAATCCTCAGGTTGCTCGTTGCTTCTAATTGACTCCATTCTTGCCGTGTCACTGCAATTTAAGTTGTGAGTAAGATGTTATTATAGCTGAGAGGAATGAGTGCTAAAGCTCTGAAAATAAGACCCAGGTTGTAAAAATTGAATTTTCCTTTAGCGGTGGGCACAAATGTATCATCATTAGAGGACAAGTGAGAATCAAGGTTATCTGTCATCAACACTGTGAGCTACAAAAACAGAGCCAACTAGTGTTTTATTTGCACAGAACTTTGCACATGAGAAATGTCCCAAAGATGCCAACAATTTTATTTGGTTTATAATTAAAGGTCTTTCATGAAAGTGTTTCAACTTGTTTTTGCCAATGAGACCTCTTCTCAGCACTGAAGCTATGTTTACAGGCACAGCAATGGTCGGATAGTAGTCTGACTAAGACCATTAGTCTGACCAAGACATGATCATGTAAATGCACGCCATAGTTTTACCACGACCGTAATCAGGCTGAGCTTAGTCCAGCTGAAAGAGGTGGTCTAGGCCGATAGTAGCCGGACTATTCGGGCTGTAAATAGACATATAATCAGAGTTTATGTAACAATTTGCTGCACTTTCTGACACCATACGTCCGGTGACGATGTCCTGCATAACATTAGCCAAAGCTTTAGTAGCAGCTAAACTCGTTAGACATGAGTGAACTCAAGAGAAAGACGCCGCACTTTTAGAGAGAGGACAAAACCTTCCACATGATAAAGATCTGATCAGTGAGTCAGGTCGAATGGATATGCTTGAGTATCCTGCACGTAAACGGAATTATAAACTTAGCAGTTCGTCTTGGTTTGGTCTCGAGTCTCACTAACTACTGACCGTAGCCAGGTGACATTGTGCATGTAAACGTAGCTTGTGTGATTCTAAGTTAATGGCCTCTGCAAACTCCTCAGCATAGCTCCACCTAGCCTTAACCTGAGCAGACGTCTGATCAGCCAGAATAAATCAAACCACCATTTTGACCCTCAAAATGATAAATGGTCCTCCTTAAAGTTCTTAGCTAACATTCGAAGTGGCTTGACAAAATGAAAATATTTTTACCTTTTGATCTAATGTTGCATTTGAAGATTTCTTTCTGAAAGTGGACATGTAAGTAGCTATTCAAAGCATTGCCCAACTTTTCTTTATAGGGTTCATTATTTTTTGTTTTCATTGTTAATGAACCTGGGAATGTTTCAGCGTTTATTTTGAACATTAAAAATGAAAAGCAGATGGCAAAAAGTTAACGATAGGAACACGTGGGTATAAATCAGGTTTAACAATAGCTTTTTCAGAACAATCACTCAGTAGTTCATCTGTTTATTGGTTTTACTTGCTTTGAGAAACTCTGGGGCATAATTAGCTGCTTTTTTGCGTTTTCTCTCCATTTTTGCCTCTGAGCTGTCCTCACCACTAGACGACCTCATCTGCTTTAAAGTGCTGTGAACATCTTCATGCAAAAACAACAACTTTTGGGTCCAACAGAATGTAAAATCTGAGAGCACTTTGGTTTAAACCGGTTGATCCCTCTTAAAGAAATAGTTCTAATCATGTATGTATGTAAATATCGCATAGGGAGGATGTATGTTTTTTTATTTTATTCCTGCTACACTGTTAAAACTTACATATGTATGATACATTAATTCACTGTCATTAATTCATTTCCTTCTCTCAAAGGTTACCCTAATATTGTGGCAACGTATGGCCGCGGATACACTGGATTTGCACCTAGCTACAGTTACCAGTTCCCCGGTGAGTACAGTCACACAACCTGAACACACACACACATTGTGCATACACACTATCATAAATACACGCGTCAGTCACTTAATAATTTGCAAGGCTAAAACTATGTTACGTGTCTGGATTTCTAAACGGGCGTCTGAAAGCTGATGCACAGAAAAGTAAATTGCTTACTCCTTTTTATCCCATGGTTGAACACTACCATGACAAAATGTCTAAAATGGAGGGGGGTGCATCTTCGGATTCTTCGTCTACCTGCAACCAATGTATGCAAATTCATCTGTGGAGAAGCGGAAAAATAAGCATTACTTTGTGTGTGAAGATTTGAATTCCATTTTTAAAATGTGTTTTTTATAATGGAAAATGAAGTCGTTTTATGCGTTGAAAGTGTTGACTCAGAGCGCTGAGCACTGAAATGGGAATCCAAATGGGAGGCTCGCTGTCTGAAGGTGAGCAGCTGTACCTGTCTGTTGCACGAGGGCCTGTGGCTCCGTGTTGCTACACTTAGACAGGCATCCCACCAATTTCATGCTTTATTTAAAGACTTTACACATACTTTGTTTGCTTTGCCAGACATCATTCCTGCCCCTGATAAGACCGAATGGGAAATATCTGACAGCAGCCTGGATCTCTGTAATATCTTTGTGAAATAGATTCAGAAATGTAACGGAGGAGGGTCCAGCTGTGCCCACCTGCAGACCAGGCATATGCTAGATTTATACCACAATATTATTTCTCGGAAAAAGGGAATAGCACCTACTCATCAACGTTGGCGAATATGAGAAGCATACAAGACAGGCAAATTGAGCAGTTTCTTGTTTGTTCATTTACTAGAAAAATGGGCATAATTTACAAATATAATATTACGTACTTGCGATAACTGGTTGATGTGAACGGTAGGTGTCAACAGCAAATCATTGAAGAGGCACCGGGTTCATCAGAAGACCCAACAGAGAATTGCTTTTGTATGCAGCAAACGTGCAAGATGACATATAGGATTGCCCAAAACAAAGCAGCAAATGATCATTTTCCTCAAACAAACCTCCTCCCTGTGGAGTGTATAAATGTCCGCCCTTCGTGTTCCGTGCAAACATTCTGAAAAATATGATAAGTTGGATGTAACAGCGAGAGAGAGAGAGAGAGAGAGAGAGAGAGAGAGAAGAGACTGAAAAAGAAAGAAACGATCAGTATTTATCCATTCTCTGTAAATGGGATTCTAGTTTAACATGGATTTTTAAAAATGTTTACTGTTTATGACAAATTAAAGGATATCACCTTCCCCAAGGCATAATGTATGATGCTGTCCATGTTAAACCCAATTTAAAGAGTTTGATAAAGCTGTATGATTAAAACAGCCTCCTCTGGGCTCACTCTACTCTTGACAGGGTAATTGGAATTTTTAATGTATGAATCAAAATCCTTGTACAAATTAAATAACCTCAGGCCATGTATTGACTAGTGCCCTTCCTTACTAAGATGTGGAAAGCATCCTAAATGTAACATCAAAGGCTTGTACACAACCTGTCTGAAACACTCCGAAGCAGGTTGCATACAAGAGGTATAGACTGCAGCATGCCGGGGCTTTCTACACCCTTCAAAACCTCTGTTGTTTACTGGAAAAAGTGGTTAGACAGTTGCTAAAAGTCAAAATAAAACACTGAACAGTGATGAAAGGCTGAAATAAGAAGAAAACATGAGAAATGGAGTAAGAAGAGACACCAAAGCCCACATTTCTCAAACTCAAATACAGGTCAAGTATAGAACCTAGAATCCAGAAATAAAATATGCCCAGCCTGAAAAAAATAGGACGGGAAACATAATTAAGTGCAGACACAAGCAATTTTTTGACAATTAAAGGTCTCAGTATGCTTCAAACTGATAGCAGCTGAAGTCTGGTAGAAATTTCCAGAATGTGAAATAAGGGGAGCTGTGTCCTGCAAAATTTGTAATGGACAAACTGACCCTTTGCGTCTCTATACAGACGTGAAAGGGTACCATGGCTGTACATATTTTGACAGCAGCCGATCGAACAAATCGTAGCGAACAAGAGGATTGATGAGACTTAATTTGCTCATCACAGACATTTAATGCTCGTGCAGGTATTCAGATAGCATTAAGCTTGTTGATACAAACTAGATTGTTTCCCATCTGTCTAAACTAGATTGGCATCATCAACCATTAGTCATCCATCCATCCGTCTATTTTCTGCCACGTCTGAGTCTGGGTCATGATTGCAGCAGGCTAAGCAAGCTAAGCACAGATGTCCCTCTCCCCAGTCACAACAACCAGCTCTTCATGGGGAATCCTGAGGCATTCCCAGGCAAGATGGGATATGTAATCCCACCATAATTTTCTGGGTCTGTCGTGGGGTTCTCTTTCCAGTTGCCTGGAAAGTGTCCACGTGGCTGCATCCAGGAGGCATCCTGATCAGATGCCAATACCACCTACACTGACTCCTTTAAAAACAAAGGAACAGTGGTTCTACTTTGAGCTCCTTCCAGATATCCTCTCGTTTTCCCCAGGGTGAGCCCAGGCACCTTTTTAGGAAAACCCATTTCAGCTGCTTGTATCCACAGCCTCTTTCTTTGGGGTTACACCCAGAGTTTGCAACCATAGGTGAGGGCTGGAACATAGATCGACCAGTAAATTGAGAGCTTTTGCCTTCCGGCTCAACTCCCTCTTCACAGTCCGGTACAACGGTCTCATCACTGCAGTTGCCGCACCAATCAACCTGTCAGTCTCATGCTCCATCTTACTCACACACACAAAACTCGGAGATACTTGAACTGCTTCACTTGGGGCAGAAACTTGGACCTAACATTTAGGGGAAATCCATCATTTTTTAGCAGAGCACAAAGCGTTGTCCTAAAGAGCAAAATTCTTTATTGTCTCAATCGCATTGTATTGTATTTTACCAAGCAGTGTTCACTGACACAGTGTTCCCCAATACAAAGAACTAATAATTCTGGGGCAAGGCTCATCTTCTTGTTGAGTCTTTTGAGAATACATTCACACATTTATTGTATACACTATGAGTCCCCAAAGGAAGATATTTTTCTTCTTATAATTAGAGAAGAAATGTAGTGTTTGATGAAGAAATCTGCTCCCTCTTTCAGTTTTTAAATCCCAAGCTATTTTATATGCAGTGCTGTAATCATGTTTACCTTGTGGCAGCATCTTTTTCAACATTAGGCTTTAACTAAAGGGAGAATTTTAAATATTATCCTGCATGCTCCAGTTACAGTGCTGATGTTACTGTCGAGTGCTGCTGTTACTGTACTTTAGTCAAGGATATGTCTGTTGAGAGAGACTTGCAACACATTCATATCATATTGTATCTTATCCAAACTCATCTTTGGCCAGAATGACATGCAGCTGGATCGCTCTCTCTCTCTTTTCTCCAGTAGTACTGATGCACATGCAAGACATTGATGGATTGCTGTCTTGTCGATATGTTCCGTGTGCACATAAATGTTCCTACTGTTTGCCACAGAGAAAACAAGGAAATGTGCAAATTGCGGCACCGCCTTCACCCAATGACAATATTAATTAGTTGACACTTTCGTTTTCGTCATTCCGTTCCAGTTCATTCATGCAGTTCATTTTCAGCAGTTAAACTCGCCAGCGGCTGTGGAGTCATTTTGCACCTGGGAGAGAATTTGTTATTAACACTATAGCACTCTGTAAATATGAGCACATATTCAGCCTTTTAAAGCAGGTTTACACTCTACCCCAAAGCCAAATAATTTAAGGAATTCTTTACATATAATATTGTTTAAAAAAAAATTGTATTTGATTTTTATGTTAAATCACTGTTATGCAGAATTGTGGCTTCTCTTGAAATATTTTAATACCTGCACACACCAGGATTACAGGATTTGACTTGAATTATCAGAGAGCTGCAAAGAGCAAACTAAAAGTGAAAGTACCTTTGAAGTAGAATTATTATCATTCAGCCCTCAGACTTTAAGACGTAGAGATCCTGCAGTTGAGAAAGAAAAATGCGTCAGAGAAATACATTTCTACTTTTGTTGCAGTTAAGATCCTTATCTCTCTTAGAATCATTGATAGGTTTCCAAAAGCAGTCGAGGGAAATTGATTGAAGTTATTGAATATGCAGCATTATGTCCGAATGCACATTTTGATGGAAGTGACCCATTAATCTTTTCTATCTGTGACATTTGCTTTGTCAGGCAAATGTCTCTCTTAGCTGACGGGTTTGAATCAGACTGGATGCTATTTTTTCCTACTTAAACACAAAGTTCAGCTGTGAGTATTGCAATTTAAACACAAAGCAAAAGTTGATAGATCATAATGAACATTGCTGTTAGGGAATTTACTCAGAAAAAAAGTGTTCCATTCCTATCATTATGTGTTACTCTCCTAAAATTGTAATGACGTTAAATCATTAATAATCATTATTCAAGGAGGGAATTAATCAAATAACTTACTACTTTTCTTCTTTTTTACTTTGAAACCAATCCTTGCCTTTCATTAGCGTCTTGTTTAGAGTTTGTCTGACAGATAGTGATTCTGCATTAGACATGCAGGATTTTTTTCCAGCATGTAGCTTGACACACTCTCTTTATTTCTCTCTGTGTTACTGCTGCACTCTAGCTGGAAAATTGATCTTAGGCTGTTTAGAAGCTTGAGACATTATTATTATTAAACTGATCTTAGTCGCTTTATCAGGAAGAGGCATTCTCGCTGTTATCTATAGAGTGGTAGCGTTCATTCTGGACAGATTGCTTGTGGAGTTTTCTGCCTTGGAGAGGTGGATTCTGACCTGGACACAACTTACATTTTACGGTGGTGCTGTTATCTTTACGAGACATAAAGTCAAATAAAATAATGAGAGTATCTCTGCTCATCAAAGGATTTAGCCTCTGGTGCCATTTAAGTTCTTCTCTGAGTATGCATGCGAGAGCGGATTGCAGACAGATTTTCATCTAGCACAGTAGACAGATCTGTTTAGTCTATAGTTGGGTATGGCATTTATCGCGAGGTACCTTATTTTATGTGTTGAGGCACTGGTTCTGGTGTGGTAAATGATTTGTATACAATCATGCCGAATGCTGCTGTTGCTGTGGGATGCCATAACCATAAAAAAGGGACGATGGCAGGTGATATTATCGATTTCCTGTGCTTTCCAAGGGGAATGAAGATGGGCCCACCGTTTAACTTTTGTCACAATAATGCGCCATATTAGCATTATCCAATAGCTCAAGAGAGTCACACGGTTTCAGTTTTTTCTCATATACTCCTTCCTTGTCTGGCATTTTAGAGACTTAGTTCTGAACTATAACCATGATTTAGACATCGCATCTAGCATTATACAGTGGGTGATAAGCTAGAGCTCGCCTGCCAGCATTAAAAAGAGAGGATATCACATAATCTGTGACGTCACAGGGAAAAGCTCTATTATCTGAGGCAAGATCATTTTCATTCCAGACTGGTTTTCATTCAGTGTAACGTAGCATAATGCTGTGTAACACACAACACATTTTTGTAGAGGCCAGTAAGTGTAATGTGATTACTGAAAACCAAGCAGTCGTGCATTAATCTACTGCGTTAGTGGAAAATGTAATAGGGACACAGGTTTCACGTAGATCTACAGGGGCTAGTCAAGGTTAACTCGTGCAAAAGAGCACAGCTCTGCTCTTGGTCACTGTAGCTGTCGCAGTCCTTGCAGTCGTTACTTAATGTGCCTCTTGTGATTAGTTTAACTTGTTTTTAGACTGCCGGTGTCTGTGTTACTGATTTGGAAAAGACAAGAAGTAGTATCAGCTGTGTTCCACAAGTATAATACACAATAATACTAAACAGTAATACTATATAGTGTACTCTGTGATCTAATCCAAATCGTGTAGTATTCTAAGCAGCTGTGTGCAAAACTAGGATCATACTTAATACTATGGTCTAGCCGGAAATAGATTTACGTGCATAATGTTGCGCGCCATCATAATTTTCGATTAACTACTATTTTTTTTGAGTGTTCTGAATTTTTACAAAGTTGACTACACTAAATACAATTTTGTTAAAAAAAAACAAAAACAAAAAAATGCAGCTAGAATTACTGTTTAGTGTGCATTTGGGACACAGCAATCCTCTTTGTTTACAGCCTCGTTTGCGAGTTTGAAGAAAACACTAAGCTACTGTTGTATACATAGTACACAGTATACAAGTGAAAGGCAGCTGTGTTTACTGTGCAAAGGATAGAAAGCACATTTAAGGCACATGTGTACTGTGTGTTATGTACTGTAGCTTTGCAATCACATCCTCTCCATTGGTGGTAGCAAATGCAGACAAGGAAACAGCATTGAAAATGGTTGTATGTATATGTGAATGTGCTTTTATGACTCTGCTATATGACTCTGCTATCAAAAGAACCTATACACCCCTCGTGGATTTGTATAGTCTATTGTTAACCAATTCTGGTTCGGTGACTTTCATTCCACACACTTAAGCACAGGTGAATACACACATGCCCGCGCACGCACACAACCGCCGCACAAAAGTCTGAAACTCGACAGCTGTGAATGAGGGGAAGTGATGGAGGTGGAGGGAGTTTACATGAGCTTCTCTCTGGTCTCCTGCCTTCCTCTGTGACTCACTGCCTCCACAGCCGTGCCCTCGGAGCCTCCCCCAGCATAAATGACCATTATGGCTCCATTAGGGGTGCTACTAGGAGGTCATTATGCTACACAGGAAAACTAGGGATGAAGATGCAAGTGAAGTCCCATCAGGAGGGAAAGACGGAGAGAGAGTGAGAGTAAGAGAGGTGGAGATGTAGCACTCAGTCATCCAGCTACCCCAGGTGTCATTACATACAAACAGCATCATAGGTGTAGTGAGTCAGCCGCTGGTGAAGTGAAAGAATGGAGGGGAGGAATGATTAAAGAGGCGAGAGGGCAGGGGTAAGCACAGCAACGGCACAGTGAGGTCACCTTAACACTCACACCGAAAATATTCAGACAAAAAACATTGTCCTTTGCTACAATTCAGTGCAAAACACATATACACACATGCACACACTGTTTGTCACTTTTTCATATACGTTCTAATAAGCACAGTGTGTGTGTGTGTGTGTGTGTGTGTGGTGTTCGTGTAAGTTTGTTGTGGTTGATGCATTTGTCTTTCCATCTGTTTTTCTTGTCTTGTCTCCATATCCTTCTCTTGTCACACGCTTCATCTGTGTCAGATCTGTTTCTCTGGCAGATAAGATGTGGGATAACACTGTACTAGCCTCCATCTCTCTGTAACTCCAACTCCACCAACCTTGCCTGAGACAGAAAAACACACTCCATCATACCTAAGTGACAGAAAATGACATTTCAAAAGCCCCAAATAAGCATGAAGTGTGTTTCTCTTTCCGTGTGGATGTAAACAGGACTCGGCCCAGCAGGTGATTCTGGATTCCACAGCTCCTCAAACTACTGAATATGAAAACCTGCAGGGTGGCCTGGTTAGCTGCGAGATTGTCCCATATTCAAAAGATGATGGGTTTGGCTGCTGTAAATGTCCATGTCTGTCCTTGCTGAATTGATATCATCTTAGATACTTAGCCCTACTTGTAATTAGGGTAGCACCGCTAGGTCAAATGCATTAAATACTCTTTTATTTATGATTTAAAGGTATATGCAAAGAGGTAAGTTGTAAGAAGTGCCTCAGTTCAGGAAACAAAATTAAAATGAATAAAGTTATATTATATTATATTATATTATATTATATTATATTATATTATATTATATTATATTATATTATATTATATTATATGTTGAGTTGGGTTAGACCTGCATGTTCCCTATGCAACTGAGTCACACTAAAAAGGCAGCTACTTGACCTTTTGACCTCTTTATACTCCAGGCAGTGAAATGAAAAGAGGGTATGATACCCTTAAAGCATAACAAACACTTCAGTACACGAAGTTTTACATATATTTTTCCTTTAGGAAAGAAATACCAGGGCACAGGGAGCAGCTGTCCTCTCAGCAAGTGGGATATGGGGAAAGAGAGCTACTGACCTGTGCATTTGATATGACAGTGGCTGTTCCTGAGGGCTGCATGCCCATATAAATTGGGGCAGAGCCAACCAAGCATATGTTAAATCCAACAGAGGTCACACCAGGGTATAGGTATGAAACACCAGTTTAAGCATAATGTGACCTCCTGGGGTTTAAGCATCTGTAGCTGAGTGTCTGCTGTGGCGAGCTTGAGGGTCGCTGGGGTTTTGAAGCTTCTGTTAGGTTGTTGGTCCGAAATAGATACTCAAGAGAATTTTAAACATGCCACAAATCTGTGATTTTGTCAATATGGACCCAAACACGGAGGAGTTACTTTTCGTTCAAGCAGTGTGTGTGCTATTTTGTCCAGAAGAAAAGAAGCAGAACGTAAGAAGGTGAAGGAGCTGTGTTGTTTTTGTCTCTTCCACCTCCTCTCACGCTCTCATTGGCTATTTCTCATTGCCATTCTAGGGACTTGACATAGATCCACTTGGTCTGACACAGCATTTCTGATTTTGATAATTAAATCATTAAACATGCGTGGAAATGTTGGAGTCTGGGGCAGCTGTACGACTTGTCTCTGAAATCCGTAACGAGTGTGTGTGATGGCAAAAGCGGCGATTTGGCTCCAACTGTGGGTTTTATTCCTGATCAGAAGAGTTTGTCTGGAACTGGAAAATTGGGGCAAAATTAATGTAGCCTAAGCCTGAGCACTACAAAAATAAAATCAGATTTTTAACAACTCAGTTGCAGTTATTTATGATGAGATGAGACGCATGAATGATGTCTTTTCAACTATTCTGTCAAGTGAGACAAACACTTCAAATCTGTAAAACATTACTTCCAGCATGAATGGTGATGTAGTTTATGATACCAAGCTTAGTCATCATTAGTGGGTCAAGAGCTCTCCGAGTATACAGACGTCATATATTTCTCATATATTCTGGTCCGTGCCAGCACAATATCTGCACCACTTACTGACTACAGCGCTGGAGAAGATGGGAGAAATATTGCTCTAAGACTGGTGTGGTGTCTAATGTAAGATAAGATAAAATAAGACTTCATTGATTGAAATTCACACTGTCACAGCAGCAACGGGTTGACAGAGACAGAGAGGCAGACGAGAAAAGTAAAGACGAAAAACCAAAATATGCATTTCATGTCTCATTTGTGCATGCACCATAGCATTTTGCTTCATAAGACAATTCCCAGTGCTTGTGCTTTTACTGCACTCATGAGAAGTGGTAGTGGCACATGCAACAGTGTCATCAGTAGAGCAGGTTTCTGCTGAATTAGAGTTACACAGCAGATTGTTCTTTAGATCCTGTGACCGTCTCTCAACAAGCTGGGTGAGCTGTGACCCCAGCAAGTGGTCCCACAGGCCAGAGCGAGAGCTACAGGGCTGAAAGCAGATGGCCCTCCTGATGCCACACTGACTCACAGATTGGCTTTAATTGCCAGGGCTGATCATTAGCCCAATGGGCCTGTGGAGGCCGAGGCCCTCCATGAGTCACAGGCCTTAAAATAGGGCCTGACAAGGAGCGTCGTGATACACATGAACCACCCTGCGCACACAAGTACAACACATCCGCTCTCACACAGTTGCAAGCACACAGTGCACGCGCGCATACACACTCTGAAACATTCAAAGACAAAGGCTGTGTATGAAAGCAAATGAGGTCGAGAGACTTCTCCACGGGCCTCTCTCTCTGCCTTCCTGTCTGCCTCTCTGAATCAGTGTCTCCACAGCAATGCCAAGTGCACGCGCGCACATAGACACACACACACACGCCATCACATATACACACACTCCTTGAGCTCCCCAGGCCACGACTCTGTTCCCAGTGACAGCAGTGAGTATGCTGCTCTGACGTCAGTGGACAGCGCTGTGTGTCGCACCCTGTCTGCGTCTGTGAGTGCAGTCGTAGAGCTTGACTGCCTCTAGATCAGGCCTGCATGCTCTCCATTAAACACTCTCAGGTCTGCTCTGTGTGTGTGTAATCTACCATCAGAGAGATACAGTAGATTACTGCTGCATGTGTGCTTTTCTGGACATGGAATAGAGCCACCGGATGGTTTCAACAGCTCCAAGCCATTACATGCCTCTTAGCATTTTATAGGGTCTGTGGTTTCGTCTGTTATTGTTTGGTAATGTGATTTTATATTTGTGTGTAAATGCTGTGTTTGTGTGCATTGCCAACACACAGAACACATGTCACATGGACATGCGCGTGTTTCTCCTCGCATGTGTGAGCACCTGTCTGTGCAAAACTAGATATCACACTGTGGCACAGGCAATGCTGCAAGGCCGACTGTTTCCTGGAACTAGAAGAGAAGGCTCACCTCATTTGCCCAGGTCTTAACTCACCCCAGGACAGTAGACAGATCCTCACACATCCAAGCAAGAAAACTGCCACTGAGGCCCACAGTCAGGGTGCCTGTGGTTGGGAAGATGAGCTGCTGTTACAGGCAGACTGGCAACACTAAAGCTCATTATGTCTCAGCTGTTGAGCTGCTGCTGTGGAAATGGAACTTGAGCTGCCCTGCCTTGTGCATGGCTGCCACCACTGGACACCACGGGAGACCAGCAGGAGAACAGAAAAGGTGCACAGACATGGAAGAAGGCAGAGGAGTGTGTGTGTGTCTAAGAGTCCATGCTCCGAGTCTACTGCCTGTTGTTTTGATGCCACCCACTGTTTGAGAGCTCCAGGCTTTCTGAGTCGGGTACTTGCTGGGTCTGTACCCAGCTGCCCCTCCTCTCCCTCCATGGCTCCATCCCTCCATCATTCCCTCCTGCTGACTGTGCTAATAGCTCTCTAGTTGCTCTCATCCACTGTTTCCCTAGTGCATGGACACACACACACACACTCTCACTCATATACCACATACTCATGCATACTGTACGTACACAAACACATTAACATTCATTATCATAATACACAGCCCTTCGCACATCTCTGTGGCACTTTCAATGAAAGCATACTTTATGGCTCTTGTAATCAGTAGCTGCCAGTGTTCTGCTATTTTTGGACTATTTTACCCCAGTTACTCTCAAGTTTAAGTTTTATTGTACTATTTTACCATTTGTAATTTCATTTTCAGGCAAAAGTTGATCCTCATTGTAGAGGTTTGCAATCTTGAAGTGATACTCTGGCAATTTCACAAAATTTATGGATTTATGGATAAGGGAAATTTCTTCCGAACTCGGTCACTTTTTGTAAGTTGGGGCATTTTTGATGATATTTGGCCTCACTTGCCAGGCCTTTGATTGGTCCCTGTCAGAACCCTGTTCAGTGCAAAGGTAGAACTGTACACGCAACAGTAATACCTTGTGGATTCCCAAATAGAATTGTGTCATGCTATAATAATGGTAACAACTTGTAAAATGGGGTACTATGTGTCCACACAGCACCCTGTGTGTATGCCTCTGCCACATTCTTTCATAGGAAAGCAATCCATAAAAAATACAATTGTTTCAGGATAAAATGGATAGGAAAATCTAACTAAACTTATAACTTCATATAGAATAGCTTTCAGAAGCTTTTCCACTTGTTCCATGGATCGTGTTCTGTGGTTCTATGCAGATCCATTCTACAGACTACAGGACTAAGATAAGATAAGATAATCCTTTATTTGTCCCACGACGGGGAAATTTGCAAGAAATGATACACGAAGTGTAAAACCAAATCTTGCGAAAGATTACTCCATCTTATAAAAAAATAAGAGTGACCTAGTTGGGACGTAATTCATTCAATTTTGTCAAATTGCCTTGAGTATCACTTTAACGTGTTTTTGAAAGGCACACATTTGAACTTAGATCTTGGTGAAATTACACTTAATCCTCTCACTCTAATTTTAACCTAAAATTACCCCTCTTCATCATTCTCAGTCCCCCCCTGCTACCAAGCCCAGCGCTGGGAGATAGACATTAAAATGGATAAAAAATTAAGCCTGTTTACTTGGACACTAATGAGAGGAGGCTTAGGTAGTCCAGTCTAATTAATATGATTGACTCCATTGGGACCACACAGACGGGGCCATAACAACTGATTCACTTGAACCCTTTCGTACTGTCTGAGTGTTAGACCTGATGTCAAAGGAGATAGGACTGCAGAGACATGATGCCTTTACTGATCCCTGGTTGGAATGGAACACTGCAGTTAAGTGCACTGAAGCAGACCATTACATAAGCACCACTGCAAGGTCAGACCTCTCTGTGTCCTCCCTGTCTGTCTCTCTCTATTTAAGTCACCATCACAAACTGCCTCAGGGCTGGAAACTAAGACCCGTCCCACTGACAAACCAGTTTCAGTGCTTCCGGAACCAACTGGATTAAAATGTTTGCCTTATCAATTCTGGCAGATTTTCAGACTCCTCTCGTGTAGTTTTGCTTTCCATTGCTCCTCTTCTACTAAATGTGAGTGACTGAGCCTTATTTACCGAGGCTTGTGTGGAAGCAGAGTGTGTTAAGATCGGTCCTGCAGCGCAAGAGCAGTTTCCTTTTTTGCTGAAGTGCATGGGAAGGAGCACAAAGAAGAGGTCGAAAGTGGGACTGCACTTCAATAAAGAGCCTAGTTTGTCCTCTTTGATGCTATGCTGCCATGCACTTCAGCTACAAAGAACAGAGCCCAAGTCACAGAGAACTGATGTAAAAAACACTCAGTTTTCCCTGAGCTCAATACACCACTCAGTCACTCACACAGTGCACAGCTGTGTGATGTGTCAGCAGCTGTTGAGTCTGGAATCGTGGTATTTTCAAGGTAATATCATTGTGGGCAGTAGTAATAGAGAAAACACATGAACAGTTACTATCGTTATTAGTTAGTGCTTAGCAGAATTTCATTCAATGTGGCAACTTTTGTGACTTTGTGAGTACTACAAAGAAACTAGTAAAACTAGGATTAAGAAAATGTAAGCATTTCACATTTACAAATTCTAAACCCCATTTGCTGAAGTGTTCACAATTCATCACAGCGTTCAAGATGACAGTCAATAAAGGCACGGCTCTACAAGTGAAGAGCTCTGGGTTAAGCCCCCTTGTCCGGAATTATCCATGCTTCTGAAGTGTCCTTGAGCAAATCACGCTGTCTGTTCCAGCTGCATTGGGACCGTTCTGTCGCTCACCTCACGTCCTCCCCTCACCTCTGACCTTTCCATGGAGAGGGGTGAATGATGTTGTTTGGAGTTGTCGTTAAAATATATTGATATCATATCAATGCCAGCACTTTGACTTTGACACCTCTTCCTTAATTTTACTATTCTTTAACAGAAAAAGTCTCAAGTTAAAAGCCAAATATTACGTTATGATGAAAATATATACTGTTTAGCTGGACACCTGTCAGAGTAACTAGGAAACGAGGCCATAGGTAACAAATAACACAGCAGTTGTGATGCATTTTGGACAGTACATTAAGTTAAGTGAAGTGAATAAGCTATTTTAAGACAGTTAAGTTTAATGTCATTTGTGAAGGAACAGAGCAGTTGTGGGTTCTTCTGAGATCTTTCCCAGTAATGTTACCAAACATATCTCCTTTCTGGATTCACCAAATTGGTCAAAGTTATGAGATATGTGTGCAATCGCCACCATAAACCTGGGCTTTGCTGAGCTCTGGGCTCACTGCATTTCTGTAATTGACTTTCTTTCTCCCCAATCAGAAGCCATGAAGTCTTAATGGCTAAGGATCAGTGTGCCAAATGGTTTCATCACATACAGAAACCTCCATCTTTGGAAAAATAGCCAATGTTAAGCCCACACTAAAAGCAACAAACACACACACATGCCAGACATACGTACATGTAGTACTGCTTTACAGGTCATTAGAGCCAATAGCTTCAATGGGATACCATTGTGCGTTTCTTTACACTCTCTCTCTCTCTCTTTCTCTCTCTCTCTCTCTCTCTCTCTCTCTCTCTCTCTCTTACTTTGATTTAGATGTACTGATTGGCCTGCAACATGGCAGATGCTGGCCATGAGCTTGGTACTTTGTATTGTCTAACCACACG
>OMOW01105480.1:0-10981 GCA_900312555.1 Lamprogrammus exutus
AAAGCGTGAACATATTCCGTGGTCCCAAACTGAGCTGTGATCATCACAGGGATGAAAACGGCACAAAAATAAAGACAAAAGTAGAAAAATATGCAACGTATTTCACACAAATTAGACTGGCAATCACTCTCTCTCTCTCTCTCTCTCTCTCTCTCTCTCTCTCTCTCTCACACACACACACACACAGTCACACTCACACAGAGCTGCAGAGGTCAGACCGTAGTTGAGATACGATCCAAATGAAGGAGGTGTGTTTCTGAATTAACATTAGGGGAGAGGCTCACATGAGGGGACAAGTGAAGAAAACTTTGAACAGTCAGTAACACACACACACACACACACACACACACAAGCATTTAAATAACTGGGCAGCACCGCCCACGCCCTCACTCACTGATTGTCCGCACACATGTGATGTACAACTTTGGAGAAATGATACTGAAGTAGTGATATGTATATATAATGATACTCACACATCAACCGATTGGTAATTTGTAAGTAAAGCCATTTTAAAGTACTTAAGAATGTTACACCGTGGTCATCGGAGCTCAGCGAGCTCATTCTAGAATAACGTGAGGGAACGACAGAATAGGAGCCCTTAAAATGAAGCAAACAAGACAATAAAATCGTCTCTGTTTCAGGACAAATCCTTCTTCCTCTTTTTGGTCCCTTTTTGATTTGTGCTTCTGAAAATAACAGGGTCGTGTCACGACTTTAGGGGGCACGACACAACTCTACGAGTCTGAAATATACTGCATATTTTTCAAGCCTTAGCAGAAAAAGTGGAAGCGATCAAATCAAATTCTGATAAAAAAAGCAACAAAACAACTAAATGACTCGATTTGTGATTGGTGCAGCTTTGCATATGGGATGGAATGAATGGAAATTGTGATTTCAAATGTTATATTTTAGTGTTAGAAGAGAGTGTGAATGAGTTGCATGAAAGTGTGAGTTCAAAAGGAATAATCCTGCCATAATAAAGACACATACATGCGCACGCACACACTCACATAGACACACACAACTATGTTATAGCATATGCCCTCACATTTAGCGCTTGACCGAAATCTGTCCCAAGGTTCCCGTGTCACATTATTAATGCAAAACCTAATCATCGTCACACCGCCACAGCTTTATGGATTAACTAAAAGAAGGAAAACAAACACTTGGAACGCATCTTGATACTTCACTCGCATGTGTTCTGAGGTTACGTAAAGGTTTTTGATTGACTTTAGAGTGGGGAAAATGACTTTAGTGGATGAAAATTGTGTTTCTAAATAAATCTAGCTGGAATGCTTTGTGGTAAAAGTATATTTGGTAGACGGTAGCAGCTCGGTTGGCTTCAGTAGGCAACAGTCGATGAAATGGCCACGGGCGTTTTAGAGTCATAGAGATTTAACCTGAAATTGACTGTAAAAACCTTTTCAAATGATATGCGATGACAAACTTTCATCTAACAACATCTACGAGCGTCAGTCTGCTGACATTGGAACGTACCATTAACAGGTCATGGGGAATTAAAAAGCAGTATTTTAAAAAAAAAAAGACATAAAATAAGAATGTTGTGTTCATATCTGACAATCGATGACATCCACAGAATAAATATATCTCTATAAATGGCTTTTTTCTTTCACTCTCGCCTCTTCATTTGACCACTTTGTCTTTTAAATGTGTTCAGCCTCGCAAATATGTGGACCGATAAAACAAAACGACTCACTGGTGAGCGCAGAAATTAACATTTTATCAACCCGCACGCCCGTCAGGTGTGCAGTGAGCGTGCCACGCTTTTGCGAAGATATGCGACGTCTTAGGAATAAATGCGAGCGCAGCTAAAACGAGGGTGGATGTCAAAGATCGGAGCTGTAATTGTGTGTTGTCGTAACGCAGATTTTTATTCTACGTCTGTGTGCTCTTCGATTTAATCGCTGTGGGTCTGTGTGGCGTTGGAATGATACAATCCATATTTCAAAGGATTCTGGGCCTAAAATGGGGGGTGGCAGTCTGTTCTCTTTGTGTTGTGTCGGGCAGCACTGAAGATCTCAGGGACGTTCAGGCGTTTAGCTGTTGTTTGCCCACTTCCAGCTGTGTTCTTGCTGCCCACTGGTGGTCGTTTGTTTTACTGCAACACTTGGCCCCGTGTCTCAGGCAACTTGGTCGCCAGGAAGCTACCTGCAGCGAGCGCTCCGGCAGCAAATATGATGGGCACGGCCTTGGTGATGCCGACGAAGGACTGGAAGATGCTGATGCCCAGGACGGCGGCCAGTTTGCAGAAGGCGTTCAGGAAGCCGAACGCTGTGGTCCTGAACACAACAAGCACAAACTCAGTGAGGATTATAGGAACCGTTACACTGTTTATTTTCTATACTGATCATTAACTACATTGAAGTGATCTGCCTTCTCTGTGGAAGATTACTATATTTTTTTAAGACACTTTTTATCCCCTTGTACCCTCTTTTACCACACAGTCTCTGTTGTTGTCCTCAGTAAAGATGCAATAAAAAATTATATTAAAAACTGAGTACAAATTTCTGAACAAAACTCTGAACAAAAATGGATTTGCTATTTTAAGCACAAATTTGTACTATCAGACTGTCTGCCAAGGTCACTGTGCAAACATATTTCCTGACAATATTTTATATATCAGTGCACACAGAATATCAAACTGCAGGTACTTTAGCAACAATACCGATGCTTTGTTATACATTTGACACAGCCTCTCCTGTTGCCATGGTGTGAGCACGATACTGAACTCTGTCAGTGGTTAAGCAAAGGAAATGTTTTCATACATCAGGACGCCTCTGTGTGTTACCTTTGTGTAGCGCACAGTATGTATGTGTAATGATTAACGGACTAGAATGAAGCCCACAAACCAAAACTTAGGGTGTAAACAGCAGCTCGTGGGACAACCATTTCTTAAAATAAAGCCAAATCTACCCAAGAGCAATTTTTCTAAACAATGACAATTTATTTTAACTATTTTAAATCATTAAAATCAAATTTTATTTTACGTTGCTTTACTAATACTGTCAGTGACTTCAAAGTAGGGTCCCAGGACCTTCTTGGGGCCTTAAAGGGGTTCATGTATGCATCATTTCTAACAATGACGGTTTTAAAAGTATCATTTTCAGCAGTGTAAACAGTTGCTCCCGTGTTACCTTTTATCCGAGGGGTAGAGCTCCACCGTGATCACATCCAGGGCGTTCCACGAGGCGATGCTGATACCACCAAACAGACACAAGAGGGCGATCATACCTGACTCGCTGTTGCCAAACATCAGGAAGAAACAGCTGACACAGGATATGACACTGGACCCCGCTGCGTAAAGTCAATAAAGAGACAATCAATAGTTTTCACGGCCACGGCTGAGTTACCTGCACTGCTCCACGCCGCCGTCTGTAACCTACCCAACATCCTTAAACGGCCAATTTTGTCCATTAATAGAGCTGAGACAATGTTGCCTGGTAACACCGCCAACGTGCCGAGGAAGTTGACAAAGTATATCATGTAGGCATTGTTGAAGTCGTCGCTGAAGTCCAGCATGCAGCCCTCCTTGTTGTGGAGGAACGTACTGTTCGCCAGCTTACAGTTGATAAACCTGTATTTGAATAAATCTGAGGAAAGACAGAGGGACAGAGAGAGAAAGAGGCAATGTTGCCAATAAGACAAATCAGAACAATAAGAATGATAAAGATTTAAAGCATTTACAGAAGCCATGAACTGCTGAACACTCGGTTCTGATTGGCCAGTGAATGCAGTCTGAGATCTGTTTTATGACATCACGCCTCTATCATGACGTCTTTCTGGAGTGGATTTGTATCTATCTATATGTTGTTGCGGTAACAGCTGCTGCAGTGTAACCCAGGGATACCTCGTGCAGATGTGCCTGTGGATGCAGCTCTCTTGTTTCTATGGTTGCAGTTCTGCTGAATCACTGTTTTGTTTTGTTCTTTGTTGCTATTTTTACTTTACTTTGATGACAAGAACCTTACGGTCACTGTCATTTCCACCACACCGCACCAAAAAGGAATTCAAGAAGTTCTTTCAAGGTATTTAATACGCGGTAACCATGGAAACTGCTGGGCCAAAGTGGTGCACATGGCAGCAGAACCGTGTGAGTTCTTTGGAGAGAGCTCAAAAGAGAAAAAATAAACAAATCAAGGTAACTTTGCGTACAGTTGAGAGTATATTCACTGGGCGTCATTTCCAAACTCCTTATATTTCATTAAAAAGCAGACATATATGGAAAAGTAACAACCCAACAACTCCCATTGTCATGCCAACACAGCACGAGATTTTTTGTGAAATGACAAAATGTAATTTCCACCACTAGATGTTATCAGACTGGTGTAGGAGCCTGAAACGCTCACAATTAGACATTTGGTGTTAGATCCATCAGTTGGGGCGGAAATCGGCTCCTGTTCCTCACCACGACAGAAAATGTCCGAACCAAAATGGAAGTGTTTACCTGTGTTGTAAAACAAGCTTGCAATGAAGGTGCAGTTCCTAAAGAAGGTGTGGGTGGAGGTGATGTCCTCAAAGTAGCACTCCTCAAACACAGAGTCTTCAAACACCATGGACTTCATCTTTAGGTTCAGGAACCTTGAAAACAGATGTTTCCAGAGTTTGCATTGTATATTTGTAGACTGATCTTTCATTATTGATTCGAATAAAAACCTAAACAATCTTACTTGTCGTTGAAGTAGTGTCCTTCGCGATGCACTTGGTTCTCCAGGGTGAAGTTAAACGTGACGTGCTCCACTCGTTCCTTGGTGAACACTTTTGTGCGAGATTCGTACTCTTGCTTCTGGATGTATTTGATCATGTCGGGGAACCAGACTGTCAGGCCGTAATAGCTGCAATGTTGTGAGTCAGGGAAGAGCAGATGAGCCTCTCGAAGTGATTGTGATTCAGAATATAAAAGAGACGTAAAACCATAGTTGACTAGAGGAGAGTGTGTGTGCCTTCATTTTACCTGAACGACATGGTGAACCAAACAGCCATGAGCATGAAAGTCGTCCGTTTGTATTCTTGGCTGAAGCAGGCAAGAATGTTACTCCGAATCTGCAGCGTGTGAAAGAAGACAACAGAAACGCTTTTGATGGCTGTGTCGGAATGTTTTGGGAAGACACAAAACTCTTTGAACGTCACGCTCAGATTGCGTTCTCGCGTCTCAGCTCGGACAAACATTCTGAAGCAAGGAAACGTCTGGGCTGGTTTCCATGGAGCTGTGCGGCGTGAGGATCGTCGGAGCCTGCCGCCTGAAACTGCAGCTTCAGTTCTACAAACCAGCACATAAACTGTAGGAGTGGAGATGGTGCAGTAAATTGTAAGCAGGTGGTACAGAGGCAGATTCATAGGGGCGGGGGGGAGAGAGAGCGTAGGAGTGCATGTGTACGAGCGCACAGGCTGAAAGCAAAGTACAAAAATTGAGCACGATGCTGGTGAAGTGTTTGTTTATCGCAGTCGGGCTTGCAACAAATGCACCAATAGGAGGAATAAGTAAATTTAAATATGACCAAAATCTCCTCTAGCTGCTGCAACAAAACCCAAAATGAGCTCACAGTTTTAGGCCAAGATTATAATTTGCAATTTGTTTCCCCCCTCCTCACACCTTCACTCACCTGTTGCGAGAGGCTCGTGAGCTTCAGCCTGTAGCGTTGCCAGACCGGAGTGTCAGCGCCGGTGTCCACCAGCTCGTCCATCTGTTTTACGGTCTTGATGGTGGTGACCTTGGATTAAAAAGCAGACGCGCTTCAGAGGCAGAGCGTCGTTTGAACGTCTCGCTGTGACGGTGCCGCTAAATCAAGATGAGGGATTGAATGTTTAAGGGGTTGATGCGTGTTGTTGGATACTCACAGAAAACACCCTCTCTGGGTATCCCTTGGCCCGCATGTTGGTATCGTGAACGAGCTTCAGAATCATCCAGCCTTCGTCGTGTTTGCCGTTCTGTTCAGAAAAGTGAGTCCACGTCAAACTGTGCATCGCCTCTCTGTGTTTGTTAAGTCTTACGTTGGTATAAGCAAAGGCAAAGCCAGCGGTTTAACTTTTTTCATGGCTTCTGCAAAGACTTTAACGAACACCTGCAAACCTCTAAGTAGAAGCGAGGGCTTTCGGGCATGGCGCTGAGCGCGGCGATGGCAGCGACAGAGGGAAACGCACACACCAACACAAACACACGCCAGCTATGGAACTGATACGCCGAGCCCATCTGGAAACTCCATCCTAAGACGGGGGAAAAAAATACAACGAGGAAATTAGTTTCAACTTCCACCGTTACCGTCGCGTCTGAGGTCGATCGCTTTCACGCTTGGGCCGAAAAATGTGAGACAAGCAGGTGCAGAAGCTTCCAGAACATCACAAATTCAGGAAATGAGATTACACAGCATCCTACCATAATGCGGGATTATGGCCCAGGCCATTGCAGATGCATATATTCCCCCAATCATCCAGAACATGCAGAGCCAGCTGAGGTGCTCCCCACGCTTCTCTTGGGACAGAAATTCGGAATAGTAGGAAAACACAATGGGAATTGAGCCTCCAATCCTGCAAAGATCCAGACGCAGATTCTTTACAAGCATTTCAACCACATGCTGCACTTAGATACAAGAGAAATATGGCACCTCTGTCTCTGTTTTCTACAAATATATTTGATATTGATGACAGATCCTGACATTTTCATTAACATCTTTAACGACTTACCCTCCCGAAACATCTTATCCAATTGCACTTCATGGTTTTATTTCACTATATCTGCACACAATTCTGCGAAAACATATTTTACGAGTGTGTTTTCTGTTAAACAGTGTGCCTTTTAATGTGTTTTGAAGAGAGTTTGTCACACTTAGACTAACGTCTAGCACTTAAATCTGACAATCCATAAAATCAGTTCACCATCAACTCACAAATTGTAATTGGATTTACTTAAGCTATCATATTTTATAGCATGATTTATATTCTCAACACGGAATCCTTCCTTAAATTTAGCTCAGGAGCCCGAGGTCTTTTTAATCAAACACCAGGTTGACCGGCGCACGCATCAGGCCAGGGCACCAAAGATAGAATGATCAATATAAAGCAGAACCACACACTAACCTAACTCTAAAAATGTATACACTTTGAGTATTCATAGGATTTCTTCACTTTCTGCATGTATGTGATGTGGTTCTTCTGTATTGGCTGTAGATTAATGGTCTGCCTGCCTTCTTGTCATAATACGGGTGGGGTAAAAATGAGCTTGGGGGCCAAATGGCACGATAAGCCGGCACGGAGGCACTCACCCGACGCCCGAGAGGAGGCGGCAGAAGAGGAAGGTGCTGTAACCCTGGACGAAGGAGGAGAAGAAGGAGAAGATGCTGTTGATGGAGAGAGAGATGAGGAGAGACTGCCGACGGCCTATCCGGTCTGCCAGAGCGCCCCAGAGGAACGCCCCCACCATCATACCGAAATATACAATCAGACCTGTGGAGACGACAACAGAGATGTTATTAACTGTGGCATTAATGTCACGGTTATCCAGCTGAGTGCAAAATGGCAGCAGGTCCACGCTTTAGCTCATTCTGTCCGCAACTCTCTCAGCTCAGGTGGCTGAAAGTTCAAACACGGAGAACATTGAGCCTCTCCTCCGCTCGCTCTTATGCAGTAATGGACACAAAAGGAGGAGGTGGACATAATCACCTTTAAAAAAAACGGTGTTCGGGCGTAGCTTACCTAGCATGCTTTTGTTTGGTTCAGACAGGCACATATCCTTTTCGGCACTGGGGAGGACAAACCCGACCACGAAGATCTCCACGCCGTCCGCCATGAGAGCCAGCCCCAGCACAAAGTACAGGGTCCACTGGAACTTCCCGTGGCCGCACTCCTGCAAAATGGTCTCGTACTGCTGGGCGAGCTCTTCCTGGTCCTTTCGCCTCTCGGCTTCGGACACCCCGACGTCCCTGAACTGCGGCCCGCCGGCCTCGATCGATCCCGGGCCGCCGGCCAGGCTGCCTTTGCCCGATTCGGCTCTGGGAATCCCTTGGTACTCGCCTTCGTAGATCTCGTCGTCCTCGTCGTGACCCTCTGTGGAGTCACTGTGGCCGCCTTCGTCGTCATTGGCCGCCTGGCTGTCCCCGCGGTAGTAGCCTCCATCCTGGCTTCCTTGCATGGGGTAGTCATCGTCATCCTCTTCGAATCGGCTGTAGGAGCGTCTGCTGTACTCGTCGGACACCCGATCGACTGAACGGCTGACTTTCTTACTCGCTTGTCGCTTGACTTCTTTGGCAATGTCTTTGGCACCTTTTATAAAGGCAGTCCGGTTTTGATAGCCTTCCTCCATTTTAAAGAGGCTCAGCAGATATGACAGCAGATAATGAAAAACACCTCAAAGGGTTTAACACAAAGGCCAAGTGAACGTGCTCCTCTCGGTGCGAGGATTCACTTTGTTCAGGATATCACGAATCAGAAGAAGCTGACTCGGCTTCAGTTGACAGATCGACTCTTCTTATGTCTGGGGGAAAAAAAGGAAATTAAAATGAATAAATCGTATATTTTCGTTTTAATAATAGTCAGATGTGCGCATGGGATTCTTGAACAGGCGCTGTAAGTGGCAGAATCCTTTACTGAAGGAAAAAAGCATAGAAATATTGTATAAGTAAACTTCACTTGAGTGCTCACTATGAAGAGCATACTTATTATCGTTGCATTATTGATGCATTGTATTATGGTAAAGTTAATACAGCTATAATTCAAAACAAATCTGCAAATGAGCCTATGAGCTCATATCTGCAATGAGTTTGAGATGAAATAAAGTTGTGGAATGACCTTAAAAACCAAATACAACCACACTGACAATTTAACCTTTAAATTATTGATATAACGTCGATTTGAGGGCTTTTCATGCTTTCAGGTCAGGTGAGAGATTACATCCTCTTATACAGCGGAGTAAATGATCCAAAATCACTTGAGAAAATGTGTTGAATGTATTTTTTTTTGTTTATCTGTGGCTGACTATAGCATAAAATGTAAAAACACAAGTAAGTACCTCAAAACTGTCAGGATTTGAGTAAATATACTCAGCTACTTTGCACGTCTGTCTATAATGGAGCATTTGGTGGCAGCTTCAACATCAACAAAGCACACAACGATTTTTACAGCCCAGCTACGTTTTGTTTTTTAAGTACAAGTACAAGTATAAGTTTGCCAACCTAAACTCCTGACTACCTGGTAATCGTGTACTTAAACCCTTCACCAACTGCATTTCCATATGTCTTCCTCTAATTAAAGGGAGAGACAATGCGCCTAGAATGAGTTAAGATGTTTGAAGTCTACTTCTTGGCCCAAGTTACAGCTTGGGTTTGTAATAACGAGTACAACTTGGTCCACAACCTCACATTGGGACCTTTTGAGTCTTTCAACTTAATCATACTTGTACAAAAGTGTGAGATCTTGACTAGATTATCATACGTCAAGTTTGGATTTTACACTGAGCTGCAGTGTCACATCTCCTTTAGAAATAGATTTGTAAAAGGTCGTTTCAGACACTGCTGATCGGGCACTTGACCCAGACTCCTGCATTACCCAGCTCCCCCTGGTTGGTGTGCAATAACCAACACGTCACTTTGGATTTGTGATGCAGCGCACACAATAAAGCAGCAAGGAATTTAATGAGGACATCAGTGCAATGTTCATTTTGACCCCCGAGTCAAACACAAGGTGGAGGCACTTTTTCATTCGGTCTGCGCCGAGCTCTTGATGATAAACACTGAGTGGAAGAACATCAGTACACGTGTTTGTGTTTTTTGCTGCCGGTCAAGAAAACCTCACTTCTACAATCCAATAATTAAACCATTCTTCATAATGAGGGCTTCTACTCTTTGTGTTTGAGTAAATTTCACTGCTAGTACCTGTTTACTAGAGTAACATTTCAGTATTTATCTATTGAGCTATTGCTATTTTACTGATGATTTTAATACTTTATCTACTGCTGGCATACAGCACCCCCTTTGTATCCTGCGCAGAGCAAACTGATTCATCCAAACGGCATCTTTAAGAATGAGGCAGCAGGCAGTTTTACTATCAGCATGATGAGCATATTTACTGGCAAAGATCAGAGGATCCCCACCAGGCCTGGTCAGCCTGGCTAAACTGTAGGACGCGAAGCTAAGAATATCTTGGAATGAAGCATTACTGGCCAGTATTCAGTGTCTGACTCTCACCAACACAAGCGTGCACTGAAGACGTTCAGACCATATGAAGTAACATCAACATATACAGTATATGTACCCAATACCATGAGTAAAAGTATATTCATCTCAGAGAATACACTGCTTCTGTCATAGCTGACTAATAGATATCAATACCAATACCAAACATAGGCTACCTAAACACAAAGATACATATGGCATACACACTATAAACTCCTTTAGGGCACTGCTGACATTAGGTCTGATTTAATTGATTTGTCATGCAAAACTGTTTGCTGGTTCCGGCTTGGAATCTGCAAATGAAAACTGAATCTATGCATTATTTGTGCTTTGTCAGCATCGTTAATACAGGAAGGAATGTGAAGACATGACTTTGGACTGGTGTTTATGGTGAATTTCCTTCATATATCGTCGATTAACCATTATTGCTCGATGATGAAAACAACCATTCTTTGGAGACAATTAAGATTTTCATTGGTGATATTGATACTATACACGTAGTATTGACTGCGTTATGCAACAGGTAAGCGACAAATAAACCACATGAATTGCACATTTTGTGATTTCTCCACAAAGAAAACAAAATTCAATCAAAATGAAAATCTGATGAACATGGTGGAGGTCTGGTTTCCTCAGACTGGAAGCCTCTCAGGCCTGAAGATGGATTCTCTCTGACGAATAAGCATCGATTTGACTTTAATTTGGACTCGATTTTATTTAAAGAAAAGAAACATCGCGCTCGTCGCTTCCTTTGCAGGTTTGCGTTACCGAAGCGTGAAAGATCTCAATCGGTTCGTGAC
>OMOW01105485.1:0-10976 GCA_900312555.1 Lamprogrammus exutus
TTACAATAACATTCCATCACTTTGGGGAGGGGGGGAGGGCTGTGCGAAGCAGAGCGGAAAAACAGGCAACCGAGCTTCCAAATATAGGAGCTCACCTAAAATCGTTAGACCCATTAACTCTGATAACTCTAATTACAAAGCAGAGTTACTAGAGCTGAACGCAGCATGATTTGGGGGCTACAGGGAGGCCTGACTCCCCTCCCCCACCTGGTGATGAGGCAGGCACAATCAAGGGGAGAGGAGAAACGACACAGCACGTCTTCCTGGGATACGTCTTACTAGATGCATGTTATGGCATCATTATCTTGAAAATGCCTCGCAACAACACTGTCCTATTCCAACGGTAGGTAATCAAATTCCAAATCAAAAGCGCAATTTGGCCACGTGCGATTACCAAACCGTAAGAAGCTGCGATTCATTTAAATATATAACAGCACTGGTGAGGGGCACTCCAAATTATGGTAGCAGTAATTACGGTAATCCTAAGGCTGTGGATGTGTCATGCGGTGTAACACAAAAAACGTGGGCGCGTGAGCCGCTGCGGTAAAGTTTGTTTTACGTTAGGAAGTCATCAGATCCTTTTAATCGCTGCTGTAGTGTGACGGCACGTGTAGTGATACGGCACGAGCAATGATTTTCACTTTTTCTAAAACCATTTTCATTTCTATATTCAACAGGAATGCAGACTGAACTGGTGTCATTACAGGTTGATAAGCTGTGCGTCACAGTTAGGGACCGTCATGAAAGTGCAGTCCTCCTTGAAAGTGACCTAAATATTTTTAGGATAGAAATCTATAAATGTTTTACTCACATTGTTGGTAAAGAATCTTTTAACTGTGACGAGGGCTACGACACAAACATACTAGGAGAAAATGATCACTCTTCAAATCGTAATATCTGTTTGAGTTGCAATAATCGTAATTAGATTTTTTTGGACAATCCGTGAAGCCCTAGCGGCAGGACAAAAAACAGACATAAATGAGGCGTTTAAATGTGAGCTGTTACATTGACGATGGACTCCTTGGTCTGTGCCATGTCTGTGATGACGCCGTCAGAGATGATGAGGAGGATGAAGTACTGGGAGCCATCCGTCACAGCTGACGCATACCTGCGTGGACGTAGGTTAGAGGTCAGATTAGTGAAAGCAATAGAGAAGCAGGCAGACAGAAAGCCTGGACTACGACATATTACTGCACCTTTTACTTTACGACTCCTGCTAAGCAAACCAAAAACATTCAGGTACCAACTCACCAACAAGCCAACATCTCCAACATCCCAGAAATCACTGATAAACCGCTCCAAAATGCCTTCTACCTATGTTCATTTGAGCAAGATCTATTTTACAAGTTGAGGGGAAATATTCCCATGTGATGTCACAGGATACCTTTTGATTATACAGAAAGCAAGTTAAGCAACACGCACACATTCTTACTTATAAACAGTGATACAATTAGCGTTTTGACATGACTTAGTGTCACTTTTCAACGGTGTCTTGCTGGGTTTCAGTCAGATGCGCCGCAGAAGTGAGCGCCGAACAATGCAGCTATTCTCAGGCTGCGTGGGCGGACGGTGCTCTGAGAGAGATTGGATTTGAAAGCCGATGATGAAAGGTGGGAAAAGTGCTCGTTACAGTCAGTCGCCAGAATCAGGAGGCAAGATCTCGAAATAGGAAACTTCAGGTGGAGTCGAGAATTTACCAACAACACTTTCATCTAAATCTGTTTTTTACTATGAATTCAGTAAACTCTGCTGGCAGCTTCCCCCATTTGTGTAGTGTACTCATATTATTTGCTCTAAGTATTTCAGCAGCGCAACTAAACTTTTAAAACATTGAACAGGCAGCTGCTTGCATCTGCAGTTCAGTGCTCCAATTAAAATGTAATTGCACTGGAGGGTCCACATGTATCCTGTTAATCAGATTTAGGGTCTAATTCACTTTAATACAGAGGCACTGGTGCAGATTATCTACTTGAGTCTACTGGGATTCATTTAGTATTTATTTGTCGAACATTTACAGCGATTCTCAGCACTATCTCTACTGCGCTTGAAGGTTTTCTTAACGCATTTCTTTGCCCCTTAAGGCAGCACATCAGTCAACACGCAGACTGCTAACACGTGACTTACGGGTGACAAAACAAAACAAACACGTGCCCAAACCGCCACAGTATGTATTGATTTCTTCCAGGCGATGGAGCTATTAGGACATCTCGATCATCCTACAGCAGCTCACACACACATCTGGAATTTCATCAGATCCTATTGATCTCGCAGGGCGCAGCGGGAGAGGAATGTCTCCTGCAGCACTGTAAATTTCAAGGTGGAGTGGTTGACGGTGTACGTGTGTGCGCGAGGCAATCTACATCCTCCAGAGTCCAAGGCGGTGATTATAGGGGACCTACCTGGCCACGTGGTTAATAACAGGGGAGAAGTGGGTGGGTCCGTAGAGACGCACAGATTTGAGGCTCTGGTAATAGGCCTCCATCACCCCCTCGATGCCGTTGCAGTATGGGTTCTGAGGATTACCATTCTGCAAAGAGAGAGGAACACCAGAAATGACCAACTTTAAGATTAATATTGGAAAATAATTCATTTCCTACAAGTTCTTACTGACAATTCACTGTTTAGATTTCATACAAGCCAATCTGTTTCCAACACAGTAGGTGTCAGTTTGTCACTGAGGCTGTCTATGTTCTTCATGTTCTTTAACAGTTCACTTCAAATTGAAAATGATCTAATTTTCCACAAGGTAGAGCATCACATTTGCATCCAATGTGTCAGCTCCTGTAACACGATCCAAGTGTTTCCTAGACGAGTGATAGAGACACAAACACCTTTGACAGCCTCACCTTATAGCATTATTCTAAATAGAGAAAACAACGAGGACATCTTGTGTATGAAGGGAAGTGAAAAGTGCGATCGCTGTGATTATGCCGCGTGAGAATTAAAGTTTTGTTTGTTGTTTCTGTTTTGGGAGCAAAGAAGCAGACATTTTTACTTACAGTGGTTTCACTTGTTTTTAAGATCAAATTCACTTTACTGGTCATGGGGAGCTGTATTCAACATCTGAAACCCATAGACAGGCTCAAGTAGAGAGACATCTGATGAGCCAGGGACACATCGCAAACATTACTGTCTAAGTGCTGAAAACAACACATTTGAAAACTTACTTTAGTTTTGTAGTTTTTCTGTCCCAACAGGAAGTAAACCTTGTGATGTCATAGAGGTCTGACTTTGCATAGCGCCATCTACAGCACGAGTGTCACCCAGCTAAGATTTAGAGAATTGCAATGGAACCAAATTATTGTTTCAGTCTTAACTTGTGACTTGACTTGGAACTTGTTTGTTACCAATACTTGAGACTTGTGACCTGCAAAACAATGACTTGATCCCAACTCTCTATGATAAACTCAAGGGAAACAGAGAGAAAACCTTCCACTGTGGATCTACATGCATTTAACATAATGCATCAGCAATGTTAAAACTTAAATCATTTCTTTTGATATTCAGCTGCAGTGTAGCTAAAAGGAAAAATAAAAACAGCACCGTTACGAAGGAGGAAATATTGTCTTTGTCGGTGTCATAAAGCCAAAGATTTAGTTTTTTGTTTTCATCAGACAGAATTTAGCAACTAATTGCAGAATAACAGGATTACATCAGTGACATCAAACTGTCCGCCTCAGGCTACAACACCAATCATAGTCCAGCGTCATAAAAACATCTTCTATCACTGAGTGTAAAAGAAGCCCTTAAGGCTGTCAAACCGCATCCTTCATTGAAAAATATCACAGATATTTTAAGGAAATGTTTACAATATAATTCTCCTGTTATTGCATTCTGATAAAGAGCACCCAGAGGAAAGATATTTCCCATTTTAATCTCTTCATGTGGAATAGACGCCTGGAAACGCACTCTGGTAAAATCTTATTTCTCTAATAGATGTTTGCACCGGCTTCAAGACGCCACTGCATGATGATACTTTGTCTTAGACCTTCTTTGTCTCTGCAGATCTCTTCCCCCTGGCTTCTAAAATAAGTTTTTGTATTTAAATGTTTTACCAAAGTAGTTAGGGCTTTTTTTTTTGTACCTCCCCAGCCATCAGTTGTTTAAAGTTTACATCTGGATGACTGAGTTTGAGGTACAAAAAGTAAAATGCAACACTGCGAAGAAGCAAACAATACTTTATTTGAGAGGCCAATATGCTTTGGGATTCCTAATTATCACAGTGAGAAACCAGCTTGGCCTGCTCTGCTTGGTTACGCATGAGTATGAGGAGCGCACACGAGAGTCTTTGCTTTGTAAATGAAGCTTGTATAATCACATTGGTTGCAGTGCTGCTCTTTTCCCACTGTGGCAGCAGCTGTAGCCCTCCTCTCCTCTTTAAAAGCTGACTCAGTTAAAACTTTAATGGTTAAATTACATATGCATATTGCATATGTGCCTTGTCTCAAGGTCTGGTGCCTCTGGGGAGGCTGTTACTCAACGCTGAGCAGCTGTAATGGCTGCCAACGCCTCCGGGAGAACATCTGGAAGTGACAGGATCGACCAAAGAGAGGATTATGGGATTGAGGATCGGTCAGGGCGTTTACGGCTTCAGAGTGCTGGGTATTCGGAGGTGGATCGGCCAATCGATCGTTCTTGCTACAACACGGTGGTCTCTGATGACAAAAAATATCAAGAAACTACATTGATAACTCATGTTTGTGCTTTCACTCCTGTTTGCATTTAATGTCCCTTAGGGGCCACCATAATGTTAGGTTAGAAGAACATTTGAGGTGAAACCAAAGTTGGTGCAGTTGCTCAAGTAAAATTGCCTGTTTTTATGAATCGGTGTATTTTTTGTGCATTTTCTCTTTGGCTTTGGTCAAGAATGTTTTCATTGCTCAAACACATTCCAAAACAGAGAATGCTCCAGCATGAGGTTCAAGTAGCAGAGTGAAGATGCTCTGTGGAGAGTGGAGGAGCTTTGAAACTTTACAAGCTTTTATTTGCTTTGTAGCCATGAAATAATAAAGAATTTGTGCCATGGAGATGTTGTTGTTTTTTGACCAATGTTTTCATCGGTATTTACTCTTTTCATCACCTGCCATTGCAAGAGAGACTTAAGCTTTGTTAGCAGTGGAAGAACTGAACATTGTACCATGAGCTATAAAACAAGCCTGCAATTCTCTCCCAGTGGCTCACGATCAGTGGCCCAGTTACCCCAGTTGCCTTTAAATGGTTCTGGCTTTAAGAGGAAAAAACAAACAGTGACCACAGGACAGATTTGCAAATCTGGTTTCTTTGACGTGTATACACTTAACTGGGGTTTAATCAGGTTTGTTTTTAGGCAGCAAAGTGCAGTGCAGGGAGATGAAAACATCCAAAATGACTAAAACCAAAACCAGACTCAAACAATCTCAATCTAAATATGACGCATACACACAGGAAGGAACCACAAAACAAAAAGACAAACTTCCTAAAGCTACAGCGTCACATATCCTTTCTTTCTCATATAACGTTGACTGTTAATTTGCACATTTTGCAAGTGCTGGTTCAACATAGATATTATAAATAAAAGCATGATATTTACTGATATTTGTATGGAATTATTGGGAGTACATTTGAGAGAAAAATATATTTTTCTAACATTTTAAAGTCAGATTTTTATTCTGCATTCCAGGCCACTTTATATTACCAATGTGTGTTTATTTAGCATCAGTGTGACTGATGTTCCCGGGTTATGCATCGTAACAAAACATGATTTATTTTTTTCCCCATTTCATAAAAGTGGAGATATCTGTTTTTGCTAGATGAGCTCTTCATGTGCACAGTGATGGTTTACTTTCAGAGAGATAGAACAGTGGCTGGGTGAGTGGATGGATCTAAATATGGGAGACAGCTCCTCACCAGGGCGAACTCGTGAGAGACGCGGCCATCCGGCGGAAGCTTGGCACCGAAGCCCAGCGCGGGAAACATCTTGTCACTGTCGTAGTCTTGGATGATCTCTCCGACGGCCCGCAGAGCCATGGCGTAGTCGTTCAGCTGGTACGGGCTCATGTAATGCAGCGAGGTGGGCTGCGATGGGTTGCCTGCGACCCGAACGGTTGAACACAATAAAACACACATCAGCGTCAAACTGTAATTATGCCTGCCTTGCAACCCCCTGGGCTGTGAGTCATATTATAATAAAAAAAAGAATGGGAGTGGGTGGAAAGTGGGGGTAAAAGGCAGGCGGGAGTTGAAGTTACACAAACGTCTCCCCGAGGTACAGCTGCACCAGAGGAGCACATCTTCTCTCTCTGGTTGCTTGAAGTCTCAGTGGGGAAGAGTGAGGAACCATCATGTTTCTGGCAAAGTGACATTAGACTGAAGATGCTGTTGATGATAGTGAGCAAGAACAAAATCTTCAACCTGACGTAAGTCTAAATAAGATAAGATAAGATAAGATAATCCTTTATTTGTCCCACAACGGGGAAATGTGCAGTGTACAGCAGCAAAAGTGGATGGTCAACTAAAAGAAGCATCACTACAAACTAGACTAAGTTAAGAGCAGTAAACTAAAGATAATAAATAAGCACTTTCCAGTAGAAACACTATTAACAATATACACAAGGCAAGAAAATACAAAAACTATGTCTGAGGTAGGTAGGTATTGCACACTTGCACAAGATTAAAGAAATACTAAAAAACAAGAATGGAACAACTAAGGAATGGTAAAAGTGTGATAATATAATATAATAATCCTAAAATATAAGGTGTAACGGCAATGATGACGTTATATGGAATAAATGTGTATGTTTTTTACTTTGTGAAACTTTGTGTTAGTCTGAATTTTGTAGATATGAGAAGCTGTACTTCAAGGAGCAATCCTTAAGCATGCTCTCTACAGAGAAATAATGTATTTACACGCATAATGTCTCAATTATCTCAGTCGTTTTCAAACACGGGAATGCGGTAAATTGAATTTGGATTATGAAAGCCACACTTTCCTTCAATAACATAATGATGTCTCTGAAATCGCATTATATTTATTTAATTACTGAACTCCGTCTCATTGGAGAAGATATGTAAATGCTGTCATTGATGAATGAGCAGCAAGTTTACCAGTGAGGCTTCATAAACTTCTGACTACAGGGTGACAAAATGTGAATTGAAAAACGTTGGTGTGAGGATAAAACTGCATTAAAACGTCAATAGAGAATAAACTCCGTGCAGAAGCTTGAGGCAATAAAAACAAATATTAGCAAATACATTTCAGCTGCTTTGCCGCTGTTTTTTGTGTCAGTCATCATTAGAATCAAAGGTAATACTTGTAAGATTTAATTAACAGCAGCAAAGCCTCGCTTAACTCACTCACCATTTGATGCTGTGAAATCGATTGCCACCGTGAAATTAATTTGAGTCCTACAAGGCAAAAATAATAATAATTAATAAATCACATAAGATGCAACGTGGAGCAATCAGGCTTGATTACAGCACAGCACATTTAAAAGCGTGCGACAGCGAGTAATTAATTGGCGGGTTATTGGCAGCTGTCTGTCTTCATATCGGAGCAAAGACATAAATACAGAGCAGTAATCCTCTCCGCTGTGAGTCGCCACAAACACTTAATCACCACAGCAAGACACCCTGGCTTTAAAGGGGACAGATTATAAAAGGTTCTGACCTTCATTTATGGGTCTGTTTTGAAGCCTTTGCAATGCTATAATGTGCAAAAACACACAAACTTCTACTCTTTGCTGCAGCACTACTGTGCACACTGGCTGACCCTACTGGCTACTTTACACGACAAAGACAAATCAACAACGCACCTTTCAGGACCTACGGATTTGTCTTTACAGATGTGTTTCATTTGGCGTGAAGAAATGAAAACGCATATGTCCCCTTTAATCTTGAGGCCTTATAAAAGGAGTGAGAGTAAAGTTGGTGCCATTTATGGTGGACTTACCCGCCTCTGATGTAGTCCAGGAAGGACAGCTCAGTGTCCACCAGGCAGGACAGGAGGGTGACCTGCCAGGTTAGACACGTTTAGGATTTAGACAAGAATCAGTTTTACAGAATGAGCAGCATCAATCAATCAACCATAATCAAATCAAAATCAGCATAAATTGAAGTTATTGTGCGGCAAGTACAGAGCTGCATACTTTGTCCCGATCCCTGACCATCCCCACCCCATCCCTGCATGTCCTAACAACGTCCTCATCCCAGTACGTTGTCCCCAGACTAGTTTATCGCCATGCCCACGCCGCTCTCTGACGCCAAGTAACAGATCTTAATTATGCGACTGCGAGACAATTTACTCAAACATGTAAAAGCTTTGCTACATGTGCGTAGCTGCACACTGGACTTCACTGTGCCTCATGTCAGCCATAGGTCGGCTCTCTTTGTATCTAAAACGGTTTAAGACAAACTTGTGATGAATTAAATTATGCTCATTCCAGGCAGGAAGCAAAGCACAAATCACAAACGTCTCAAACGCACATGTTAATTGTAGTTCACAGTGCGAGTGTGAGCATTTAAATTCAGATTTTTAATGGTCCTGGTGTGTGTAAAGCTGCTCAGGTTACCAATATTCTGAGACAGATGCAACTTTGTGCTTATTAAGAATAGATGGCGGGCTTAAATGCTCCTCAGTGTTCAGACTTCCTCCTTCATTATTTAGGAGCTCCAGAGGTTTCCTAACCCAGTTAAGATTCGACTCATTGCCAGAAGTAAAATCAACACACACACACACACACTCCAAAAAAAAGTAATGCATAACATGGAGAAGTACACACACAAACACACACTTGAATTAAATCAAAGAGGCAACACTTCACAGGTAACAACAGCACACATGAGGGATCAGTGAAGGCTGCATGACTGCTGACTCACCGTTCCTGAGTTTTGGTACTTTTTCTTCTTCTTGCATTTCTTCTTTGGATTTAGCACCTGTGGAGAAAACACACGTGTTTCCAGTTTGCGTTTTGCACAATTTGAAGTTGAGGAGTGGTTTATGTAAATTTCAAATTTCAGAAAAACCCTCAATCACCGCCCAAAAATGTTTACGCCTGATTTTGTTGTGAGCCAAAAACAGCTTTTTGCAAATGAGTGTTAATGTAGAACAACACACAGCCAGCCCAAGCAGTGGTCCCGTAACGTTGTGTGTGTTGCGTGGGATACATTCAAATGTTGCACCCAATTAACCTCCCAGAAGTCTTTGATACATGACCGTTGCCAGATGTATGGCGACTGTGGGCGACCAAGCATTTGGTCGTCGCCTGCGGTTCGTGAAAGACAAAGAGATTTGAGAGTATAATGATTGTTAATTCCCGAGAGCTCCGCTTCGTGGAAAGCCCGACTTCTGATCTTAATATCGCAGAATGAGAAAAGCGAGCCTTATTTATCATTTAATGGAAACTCTGCCGGTTCACATTTGAACGTTTTCCACTTTTTGAAAATTCGTCTTTGCTTTACACAAAACTGGAATTGAAACTCAAGCAGGTTCGGTTACACCAACAGCGTGTGAAGAGCTTCTTTAGTTAAATGCTTTAATGTGGGAGGATGGATGATAGCTCAATGATTCAGGCTGTGTAACCACACGTGCTTTATGTATGCATGAGTGTGTGTGTGTGTGTGTGTGTGTTTGCAGGCAAGAGTGTGAAGAATATCACCTCATAGATGTGAAACTGTGACTGGCTCCTGGACATTTCTCTGTAGCTGGTGCTGAACTCGCCGATGAAGTCGTGACTGTAAAAACAAAAACACACAGTCGCACTCGCTTCCATCTGCAAATCGCTACATAAACGTTCTTTAAGTGGTTCCCAGCGCCTCTGCCAAGTGGCACCAGAAACCACGATTAGGGTGAAAAAGCAAACGCTGCTTTAAGATTACAGCTCGTGAAACGTTTCCTGCGAGCGTATTTGCATTTTCTGTTAAAAAGTGCATCTATAGGAGAAGATGACATCAAAGATCCCTAACAACCTCAGGAGTGATGAGTGATCATAGCAACCTTTTCATAATTATATGGAGATAACCGGCACATTTTGAATCTGTGACAGGAATTAATGAAGGCTCGGGGGCAAAAACGCCCTTGATCAGGAGAATACCTGTGACAAAAACCACTGAGGAGGCAAAATATGCTCTCGATGACAGGAAATTCTAAAGTTTCAAGTGAAAGAACCTTTACTCCCTGATTAGCTCTCTGTGCAGTTATCTGTCCACAGGCTGTTCAAGCAGCATTAATATTTCATGTTGCATATTAAAAGCACTGGGGGAAATCTTCAAAAGCCGGGCGGGTGTGCTACAGAGCGCGGTGTGCACGGTGGAGGTGAAAAATGAGAGCAGATAGCGACGAAAATCCTCCAGTTTGACTTGCAGCCATGAGTCCAAACACATTTGTCTCCTCGCACGCGTTTGCCTATTTTCAGGGTGGCTTTGTTTTTTTTAGCAGCATGTCAGAGCTGTTAGATTAAAAGAGGAGAAGAATAACACAGAGAACTGGCTTCCAAAATGTGTCAAAATTACCCACACGGTGTCCATATGGTGCAAATCATTACGAGGGTTGATTGAAAAGTTTTGAGCCCAACACGTGGACGTTATATTTTTTGAGATTGTGATAGAATTCCTTAGGTGCGTTCGTTTGAGCTCAGTGACTCTGCGGTGCCGACTCCAAAGTCTCCGTGAGTTATATGAGATGGAAAAACAAGGCAAACAAGAGGGAGGAGGTCTGAAGATAATGATGTCCCATCATCTGTGATGACAATTTGCACAGCCAAAACAATAAGACTTGGATATAATCCCTCCAGCGTCGTCGTGTGTTGAGTGTGTTTACTTGGAAGGAAATTATGTTGGAAATTAAATAACAAAGCTTTCTATGCCAAGGTCAGAATTTATCAATCAAACCCTCAGGGAAAGTCTGCACGCCACACAGACAAACATCATTATGTTTTGTGGTTATGGGTAATTACTACACATATGTTTTGGCCTCGGGTCTTATACGTACATGTCAGTACAGT
>OMOW01105507.1:0-12234 GCA_900312555.1 Lamprogrammus exutus
CGGACCAGGGGGGGGGGAGCCACACAAGATGTCTTTTTGCCCGGAATGTTTCAAGTATTCTGGGGTCTAAAAGCTATCAGAGGCATCAGCCAGAAACTGATTACTTAATGATGGTGCTCTTTTTACGCAAATTGTATTTTTTTACATAATGGATGCTTTTTTTTTTTTATATTGCTTGCTATTAAAGGTTGCCTGTATAAAACTGTGACTTACTTTGTGAATCATACTAACACATTGGGGCTCACAGCCTCCACCAACACAAGAATTATTTTCACATATAAAAACTGCAAAAAAAACAACCTTATTAGGCAGAAGGAATTAAAATTATAGATTATAATCATTTCCTTATTTTTATTCCACTGTTATGAGGTCAACACCCTATTTAAGACAAAGACAAGTGAGTTGACAGAGAGGCTGTACAGTCACACACTCAAACTCCAGTTAATATTCATAGAAATATACTAAATTTGAGAATTTGTGCAGATTTAGATCACTTTTGTTTCATTCTTATATGCCTCTGGTTTCTCTGCACATATTTTTTCGGGGGGAGGTCTGTTATAAACTTTTACTGTGACATCCCACAGATCAGGTGATAAACACAGTGGTGCACAATTACACACTAGTAAAAGTTTATGGACTGGAACTTACAAACTGCAAGGCAACATCTGGACAAAATGCAAGATTGTGTAACTTTCAAAATGACTTAGATCTGCTTGGTTTTCTTCCCCTGAAAAAGTTTACGTTCTTACATTTCCTTTCCTTATCCATTATTTTTCTATCTCGTAAATTGTTCTATATGTCTGCTCTCCTTCTCTTGCGTCCAAACTTGCTATTGTCTAAAGCAATCATCAGATTCTAATATTTCCTCCACATGAACAAGGATATACTTTATACCATAGAGTATATGCTTTGGAGAATTTCCAGTGGATATAAATAAATCTGACAAGGCTGTCACTGCAACAGCACAGCAGCAGTGCAGTGCTGCAGAGCTAAAAACTTTACATATATAGGTCCCATATACAATATATAGGTAAACAGTCGTTCATCACAAGTTCCCAAAATCAAGGAGATATCTTCAAATAGCTTATTTTGCCTGGTTTTGCATTGATATAAAAGAGGAAAAAGCAGCATCCTCCCAGATTTAAGAGGGTGAAACCAGCAAATGCTTGGCTTTTATTTATGTATTTCATAAATGATTGCAGTGATTGATACATTATGAAAGTTGTACGTTAATGTTATGATGTATGGCTGATCCACTTCTTTATGTGTGACTTTTAAAAAACAATTCCTGTCAGAAATCCACACATCAGCCACTAGAGGTCAGCATACAACGGCATTTCGGGTGCCGTCATACATTAGTTTAATTCTGAATCAAGATCTGACCCGGCTACCTGACCAGGAACCTTGATAGATACAAACATTTTTTTAAAAGAAGAATATTTTGCATTGTACGAAATGTAATCAGTTTTGAATCCCTTTAAAAGAAAGTGAATCTTAACAGATCCATGTTGAATGTATGAACAAAGGAGTAGGAAAGATTAACGTCTCTGAAGGAGACAACATGGACATACCATGGAGAGGGATCAAGCTCGTGACCTTCTAGGGCCAGGCTTTAAAAAAATAACACAATAATACAACAATAATAATACAATACAATCACAATCTGAAAATGTCGTTTTTCAATACAGATCACAGCGTTTCTGATCCTGAAGACTTCGATGGGGATTTTCATTTCAATTCAGGATTAAAAGCCACAAAACTCAATAAGTTTTATATAAAAATACAGGATAATTCTGATCCCACCTCAAGGGGGGGGAGTCAGGCTGGATTGAGGCCACACTGTTTAGAAAAATGACTTGAAAATAAACCCACGATTCTAAACTGATTTAAAAACACTCACAGTAACAAAATGCTCATAATTTCATTTTAATTCATAAACTAGCTGATTTATTCCTATTATTTACAGAATGTTGGTAGAAGTAAGAAACCCCCATAATTTAAGTGTTTATGTCCATTTATTGAAAATGGCAGTTTTGAAAAAATCTGAAATTCACATTTTCCAACCAGTGATAGTAAATTTTAGAATATAGGAAGAAAAACTAATTAGAGTTTCCTCAGATGGACTGAGAAGTATTTTTTGTCTTATAAGTGATATATTAATAATCTCTCTTTTTGTTGTTTGTATGTTGCTATGACATCATTTGTCTTACAGATGGCGATATAGAGAGGTATTAAAGTCACTGAAAGTCCAGATTTTGAGATCCATATCCTGTGACATCTGGATCAGCATTATCCAACCTGAAAATGATTTTGAAAAACTGATTTAGATCCTAGATTGGATTATCCAGACAATTCTGACACAGATTTGAAATTTCGAAAAGCTGCACCCTGACAACGTAGCCTGGGCAGTCCCTGTAACCGCCTGCCCACCCCATCACCTCAGAAACTACTGAAAACAGGGAACTGAACCGCAGACGTGTTAGTTCCACGTCTGTGACCTTAACAACCACTTTTATAAGACACTTGAGACATATAGCCAGTGTGTCCTTTGCATAAAAAGAGAAAAGACACAATGCAAGAGAAAATGTTTGTGGAGGACAGTGGAGGAAGGAAAGCAACAAAAACTGAATGAATGATGTGGTTAAAAAAAAGATTTGGATCGGATCAAAACGGTAACAAAGACTAACCGCAGCTTTCTGTTTCACTATTAGGCCGCATGTGTGGCCGCAGAACAGATGTACATTTCAAAAAAGGAGTGAACAAAAGGAAGAAGAAAAAATGCGCTCAGTGTGTTCCTGATAGCCGATTAAAGCAACAGGAGCCAAACACTTTAAAAGCAAAGCTCAAAAGCTACCTGCACATACGAGCCCAAGTGCCTGTTTCTGGCAATTTACAAGATTACAATCTTTTATGGACGCTTTGGGACTACAAAACATATATGACTGATGGTTACAACTCAAGCAATCAAACGCAACTGTGCGATGGTGTGGTAGTAAGAGGACAAAGTGAGTGATAGAATTTAATCCAAATTCACAGTTAAATTTTAAACACAAAATTCATTTTAACGATCCTGGGGAGCACTCTTCAGCATGTGCGAACAACCCAATAACAGCTTTGGGGCTGGGTGCAAAGGTTATTTCCTGTTGGTGCTGAAGAACTTGAACCAACTCATTGTTGTAAATTTGATCCCTTCAGATTCTAGGCTACATTAAAAGATCAAACATCAACTAAAAAGATCTATATTAAACTTTAATCCGAGCAATAAGAATTTAAAACAACAGATCTGCCAGTGGCTGAACTCAAAGGGGGCCAGAGTCTGTTTTGCTACTTCCACAAGAGCCTGCACAGTGTTCCACACGAGCCTTAAACTGAATCTGATGTGTAATATCAGTGGAGCTCAAAGTTACGAGCAGAACTCTGTAATGCATCTTTCAATATATTCATTTTATACTGTGCACTAAATGCCTATATAAGTCAAAGATAAGACACAACCATTTTACATACTGGGATTTACAGTACAATTTACACACAACTACAACTCCAGCAGAATCTTCAAAAGGGGTGCACTCATCGTGAATTTGATGGATTTGCAACGTCAATGTAGTAAATCTACAAAATGCAGTGTGACTATTGGTATGTAAGAGTGGGTCTTTACACTAAACACATCCTGGATGTACAAAGGTTACACTGATTTAACTGTGGGAAAGAAAGAATTCCATAAAGTGTTCCTGTAAAGTTCCAGTGCTGATCCTGGCTCACACAGTTACCAGTCTTCCAACATGATACACAAACTTACAGGAAATAAAGACCTTTTTTTAAAAACACAAACTACACGCTGTTACGCTGCGACATGAACTCTCGTCAAGGTTTTTCACTTCTCTTTCTCGTCTGTGCACTGCATTCTCGTGGTAATCATGCACATGTGAGGAATCCTATTTCCTATTTCCACTCTTCACTCATCTGTTTTGAGTTACTTCATTACTACAGTATGCTGTGTGTGTCTGCAAAGTGTGTACGCCAGCGTCAAATCCAACTCAGAATCAACAGCATCATTTGACCTCATGCTACGGTGTATGATATGCGAGCGCCGTTCATACACACATGTGAGAGTATGTACGGACTTACACACACACACACTAAATCCCCGCTGTCGTCTTTTCAATACATCTAGCCTGATTCACTTTAACCCATAAAACATGTCTGACATATTAATCAGCTCTGCATGTGGGGGTAGCTCTACTATTGCTCTGCTGCTAGGGGGAGGGCTCTCATTGGGCCATCTTACGCATCCTAGCGGCCAATAAGAGAAGGCTGAATCTCTCCTCTCCTAGCAACAAGACTCCTTTTCTCTAAGCGACGCACAGAGCAAACTGACACCCGTAATTTTACAATATGAATAATGGCAAATTAAGAGCTGTGCAGCAGAAGCAGAAGAGTGCAATGAGAAATGAACTCTTTTCTGCACAAGCTACTTCCTCCCGTTTTCTCTCTCTCTCTCCCTCCCTCTCTCCATCTTGGCTGCGGCTCTCTGTCTCTGAGTGCATTGAAGCAGCTCCTGTCTTACCATCTTAAAGGAGCAGCCCTGCATATTTAAGGGTTTTTTTTTCCCTCCACAGGGGCATTGTGGGTAATGGTCTGCACTTGTTGACCTCAGTGTTGAGCGGTGGGGCCTCTCTCAGGAGGCACAAGGAATACCTTGGCACAGAGCTATCATTTCTCCGAGACACCAACCCTCTCCACTACGAGCTTCTCTTTCTCCTCGGCTCAGTAAACAGTCGAGCTGCAGCGCACTATGCAAATGCTGCAGACACAGCTCCCATTATTTTTAACATCTAACAATTTTAACAGCTCGAATAAAACTAGGCTGAATATTTTGAGACACGGAGCCCTTCCTCTTCTGAAACAGAGCGGATGACAGGCAGCAATGTGGGCTGCTGCAGAAAATTGTAAAAAACTTTGATCTTGATAGAAAATATGTTCTACCATCTTGGTTGTGGCTGTTGCACAGCACCTGTTACCAGGCTACAACAGTGCACGTGAACATGGCTGACTGACCTCTGACCCCGACTGCATTCCTGTCCATGCCCCTCTGGGAGTTGGAGAGAGCAGAGCACATGTTTCATGTCTGTACGTCGGCCTCAGCGAGCTAGAAATATGTTGAATTTTTCAGCTCTCTATGAATCCTCTGTGAGCTGCTGAACGAAACGCCGCAGTCATCACTCTTTGCCGTCTGAGTTACAGTGAGAAGCTACAACTTTGGAATATAAAAAGGAATGCAAAAATGACTTATACTTTCTGTTTCTGTTACCTATAACCAAAGTCCTCCTCTTAGACTCTCTGTCACATGGCTGTGTGATATTTGACAAGTGGCAATTGTAGGAACAGTCTGACCCCCACACTTCATAGACTTCTCAAATCTAGCAGAACAATATCTCATGGTCATAAGAGGTCAATTAGGGTTACACGCAGAAAGAGTTTGGCAGGATGGGAAGCAGATAATTAACCATCCATATGACCTCCTGTCCTCTTCAGCGTCTTCCACACAATCTCGTAATTGTCAAACAGCAGGAACGAAACCCCCCACAAGGCTCATTTAGCCTGGTTTCAGTGATTGGAGGCAAGGAAAAAAGCATTTTCTCTTTGAAGTGCATTCCCTCCATCCCCAGCCACACCTCCTGTCCAGTAGATCAGACCGTTACAGTACAAGCAGCTCCACACACAGTTCAACCTTAGCTGACCCTTGCTCTCATCAGTCCCGCCCTCCTCTGGAGGAATGCTGCTGATGGGAGTTTTTAATATTCCCTGGCCCTGTGTGCCCTCAAATTTGGCGGTGCGGTGTTAACACAAGCTGACACCACAGATTAGCCACAGACATCAGGAATGCTGCGGCCTTTTTGTGCCACATGGACGTTGGCCAAAAGAGCCTTTGGTTGCAGTGGCCGCAGAGACCTGGAAAAACAGGTCCGTGACAGAAAGATGGACACGCCCTCTTAAAGTTATCTAGCGACAAATATCAAACAGTAAGGAGGATTTTCAACCATACAGGACAATACACACCTGATATACTCTTTTTAATTCATTGTTTGATATTCTCTCTCTCTTAAACTCTTCAATTTCAGAGTGAATGAAAATACAGTAAAGCCGTCCTTCACAGTGACATTTTCTTTAGACAATTTTAAGAACTAAGAGCAGACCCAAAAATGGGAAGAGCAAACTACTTGAAATCAAGGTCAGTGTGTGGATTTTCAGGGCTCTTCTCCAATAAAATGCTTGTGCATGGCTTCATATCTTCTCATTTAAAATCAATATTTTTTTTAATAAATGTACTCTAATAAACTCTCTTTAAAGTAAGTTTCTTTGAAAAGAAACATACTTTTTTTTAAAAATTATTAATGTCACTCAACACGTTTGAGGCCTTTATGTAACTCGTCAACACACATAATTACAAATCCATACAGTAACATTGTAGCCTAGTGGATATTCATCTGATAGTGTAATAAATAACTTTTAATATGTATATAATAAGAGCAAAGTGTAATGAGCAAAGAGCCACCTGAACAGTGAAGGACATCCGTCTGTTTACAGTATATGCAGAATAATGTGAAGATTTGTTGCGCTCTCATATGCATTTCTGTCATCTTTACATTTACTAACTAATAAGATGAAAATGATTTGATGCACAATACTTTGCTTTGGAGAAGGAAGTCTGTCGCTCTCTCTTGCAGCAAAAACAAATGGATAAATTGCGCAAACATAAGAGCTGCATTGTGAATCTTCCACCAGATTAAAGGGGACACATCATGCTTTATTTTCATACAGTAGAATAGAGGGGACTTACAGGTTGCAAAAAATTGTGTTTACACCGATATAGAAAAACCCATAAGTCCTGAACTGTTTTGTTTTTCGATTAGTTCTTAACTTTTGTGACATTTGGTTAGGGCTGGGTAAAGTTATTACATTTTTGGGTAAGAGGTACGGTTAGAGGAAGGGTTATGTAGCCTAAACTTACAACTACATGACCATATTCATACAAAACCGAAAAACAAGTACAACATTTCTGAGTCAAATGTAGGACAGAAAAGTCCTTCGAGCAACATATTTAAATGTATCCGCCTACACAGTTAGCGAGACACACCCATGAAGCAGCAGGCTCGTGAATGAGTGAGTGTTTGCCAGCATCCATGGGTGCTTCAAACCAACCAAGTCAGTATAGATCGTGCTTTTACAGGAGGGGGCCTTAAAGAGACAGCACCAAAAACAGCCTGTTTTCACTCATTGTGCACAGGGAGAGTAGCGGTGCATCATTGTGCTTGTGTGTGTCTGTTTGTTACATTAAAGCCTTGCGAAGGCTTTGAAATAGCCTGGGTGTAACTCCAGCCTCCTCTAAAGTAAGGTCGGGCAGATTTCCATACAGCTGACCTGACATCTGTCTCGCTCTCGTCTGACGGCGATGATTTCATGAGGCGGAGCTCTATAAGACTTCAGTTCATGCTGGTTTTATTGATTATTTCTACAGTAGCTACAGTTATAACTCTAACCACCATATCAAAGATCTACGTTGACTGACTGTTGTGGTAAAGCTCTGTGTTGTTGCTGCTGGTTTACAGCAAACACGCATTTTCAAACAACTTATCATTCATTTGCCAAGCTTGTGTTTTGTATCTGGCAAATGCATGGATGTGGCAAACCTCAAACACATCCTGAATGTTATGGTTTCTACTCTTTTCTGCTTCATATTCTGTTTTGGCTCTCTGTTATTTCAGTTAAGTCAGGAAGTTATTTGTTGTAAAAATCGAGATTCAGTTACAGTATGGCTATTTTTCATCATAAATATGTCACATTTAATGTTCAGGTGAAAGAAGACAACCTTTCTGTCCAGATGCTGTTCTGTCCACTGATTGGCTGTCAGCGTCAGCCACCATTTAACACAGGGAAGTGCTGGGGCTTCAGAATCCTGATCTAAGTATTTCATATTCATATGTCAATCTAATACGCCCACATGCAAAGTAGTTTAAGCTACATTGCAAATTGAAAATAATGATTCCAATAAATTGGACTTTTTTCTCAGAAGAAATTGCAAAGCCATATATATTTGATATCAATTTGTTCTTCTTTTTCATCCTTTTCTTTTTCACCTCCTTCACCACGTCTCACCTTGAATTCGTCATCATCTCATACAAAACCACTGTCATTGTTACTTGAATCTTACTATTCTTTTGCTGGGTTTGCCACTGATCACTGTTTGCTTATTTTGTCAGATCATTTATCCAACTACTTAATAAGACAAGAAAATAAATGACAAACAGGATCATGAGATGACTGATTTAATAACGTTTTCCCCCAGCAACTCAACATGTAAAATGACCAAATAGCTATCTATCTAATTTTGTAATTTACACAGAAAAATCTATCCTTATTAACGTTAAAACCTGCATATGTTGGAAGAATGATCAGGCTTCTGTAGCTGCTGCAGCCTGAACACACACTGACACTCTCCCACAGAGATTAATCAATATGACACTTATTTAATTACCGCTGATGATAATCTCTTCATTTACTGATTAGTCAGGTCGAATTCTTATATACTGTAAATGTGTAGGAAGAAATTGTGACATTTTTCATGCTAAACATCTCATCTCACCACCAAACAGGCTGCTACTTATTGCTAACTTATTTATTACGGTGCAAGAGGCAGCAACATAACAACTTCCAACTGTGAACATGACTGAATTTCAGCGCCTGCACATGTTTTAGCTGTTCTTTGATGACAAATGAAGCACTGTGTTTTATGACTACAGCTTGACCCTATCTGCATATCATTAGCCAATCCTTGCCAATCCTGACGTAATGCGTGCCACTATTACGTTAAATCACGCGTTGTGCAGCTCTGTGGAGGTATGCTGTGACCGTCGCAGGCTGCATTTGAAGCCTTTTCTATATGATGGAACAGGTTATGTCCTATGTCAAGGTTACCTCCTGTTGTATCATGCTAGTCAAAGCTGTCTCAATCGCTGTCATAGTTCAGTTCAGAAGTCCCCCAAATGTCCGACAAGGAAGAACGTGAGACTAAACCGAACCTTGTGACTTTCTTGAACGACCGGGTAAGACGAGTAAGTCTCATCATTGTGACAAAGTTAAGCTAAGTTTTACCTCTGCCAAGGAAGTTATGATTGGGTGAGCATTTGAGACGTTTTTTTTGTCTTTTTGGGTTGTCCATTTAGGAACCTTTTGATGTCGATATGGGGTGTCCCTTTGGGATGTCCATAGTTTGAACTATACACATTGTTTTCTCTGCGTGCTCGGCCTTGGCTGAGGCATTCACTTTAATCACTGGGATCCATTTTGGCCACAAGAATTCAATATTATTGCCCAATCGTGCCCAAAATGTTGGAGGTGGCATCAGCAATGCAAACAAAAACAATGACCCGATCTGTCCTATATACACCATCTCGACTCCCTCGGGCCTGGCTTATATACATACATACAGTATGTACACACACACACATACGCATGTGCACAACCTCCACATAGAAGAGTGTGGAAGAGACAGACTGGATCAATAGTTTGTTTAGCTTGAGAGCAGCTGTTGGCGGGAAACTGAGATCACAAGAGCTCAGTTTCAACGGCCGCACCAGCAGCTGCACCGAGATGCTGAATGCAGGGAGGAGACCTGAGTCGTGTGTGTGCGTGTGTGCGTGCGTGTGCGTGTGTGTGTGTGGTGAAAAAGCTCCATCTGCTGCTAAAAGTCTTGGATCTGCTTTTGAAAAGTTGCTTGAGTGTTGGTGAGATATTGTTTCCACAGATGACTATCAGAGTGACAGTGTGCTGACCAGACTGTTGGCGGTGCAGGTAAAATGAGAACAAATGGCATGACGGAGGAGTGAAATCCTGTGTTTTTTCGGTTAAAACTCCGGGACAGCTGGGGTTACTTTCACCTCTCCTCCTTCCAGCATTCACACATCATCAAAGCTGAGGAGACAGAAACAGAAAACATGAGAAATGCTGATGAAGGAAAGATGGTGAGAAGATGAAAAAGTACGGGGCTGCCTGTGAGAGAGGGGAGAAGAAGAGAAAAAAGCGAGTTCGCCTCTGTCATTTATGCTTGGAAAAAAGAGAGAAGAAGAAGAAAAAACACATACAGGGCCCCTGTCTCATTTCTATGGCAACCTGGAGGCTATTATCGTACCTTGCCATTCATTATGAAAGGACTTCAGTTGACGGAGAGAGAGAGAGAGAGAGCGACAGGGTGGGGAGAGGGGAGGACAGTGTGTTGCATTTTCCTCGCTCACAGCTGGGAAACAGAGGCAGCGGGAATGAATGAGTGAATGAAAAACTAAACTACTCACTGCTGTACTACCGGCTGGCTCATTGACACAGAAAAGAGTTTACAAATCTTGGGATTTTCTGTGTTTTCAAGTCCGTTTCCCTTCCAAATCAGCTGTAATTTTAAAAGATACGGGAATATTTGGGATGTAGCAGTACAAAAACGACAGCAACACAAAAAGAGGGCACTTGGGCAATTTGTTTATGATTGGCAACGTAATATTATTTTTTTTAATTTTTACATTGATTAAGTCAAACAGAGCGAGTGTAAGATGATGTGTTTGCACCTTTTATGGTCAAACTTCAATCGCTAACACACACTTGCTTGTTGGAGGTCACGACCCAGAAGTGACCGTGTTGAAATATATTGACTGTGCTAACTTCATGGTCCTTGTAGTGGCTGGGTGGCGTCGTCACGGGTGGCGTGGAGGGGTCCCACCCCTTAACACAGCGTTCACAATACATCCCACAGTGCTGGGTTTAGTCGCAAATCATTTTCTCGTCCAGTGGTGAGTGAGCTTAAATCTAACGGGAGAGCATCGTCTCCATCTTCTGCTTCATGTAAATAAGTCTGATATTTCTTTGTATTTTCACATTTATCACTGGAGAATACCCAGGATTTTTGAACTGACAGTTTGAACTGATCTCTATTTGAATTTTGACGTCCCTCTGCAGTGAAAAGTTACCGTTTTGCGGCTCAGCATCATTCACTGCAGCTCTCAGTCCTCTCTGCCGCTTGCAATATGCTTCCACTAGCAGAGAGTGAAGAGCGAAAACGCAAATCAGCTGCTGGTTATGTGGCAGCGCCTCTTAAAAGTAATAAGAAAACAAAACAATTGAAACTAAAGTGTTTGAGACGTAAATGACACTTTAATAGTCCAAATTAAATTCCCAGATTTCGCAGAAAAACAAAATTTTGGAGCCCAGAATTATGGTGTTTCTCTCACTACACGACAACAAAAACATGTCTAAGTGATCATTTAAGTGTAGTAATTTATAATGATTTATTTGGAATGAAAACAGGTACACTTTCTTTGTCAACAATACATGCCAAAACATAAAATCATCCTGCCTTCGTGTTTAATGAAGCAATTTTGCCAGTTAACCTTCTGTTAAAATGTAACGATGCTATAAAATCAGCTGCTGCATGGGTTTTTGTTCTGCTAAAAGGTTTCTCTATGTGAGCAAAGTTTCATTTTTTGTGAAGGTTTTTCTTGCGTAACCACAAACAAAAACTCTCGAAACAGGACATTGGCCTTCACCTTAAGCTGTTGGTTAATAGAGAATAGCTGTCTTGTGATATTGTCACATGTTGCATAATGTTGAAGAAGTGAAATAAGGACGCATAAGAAACGGCCTAAACTCACTCTGTGCACAGACACAAGTCCACATAAAAACAGATGGGGAGCAGCTCGAACAGGTAACTCGGTAAGTTAAAGAGACTAGTTAAGTCGTTCGCCTCCCCGGAAGGGGGGGGCGAGGGGGGGGGTCAGCGTTGGCCTGAGCAAGTGGTGCTGCTGGTTCTCTGTGTGTGTGTGTGTGAGGTTAGTGTGACAGTGCATTAAGCAGCCACGGTCCATTCTGTGTGTCCCCTGAGAGAGCAGAGCGGGCATATTAACATTCTCCTCAGAAGAGCCACAGGATCTGCCTTCAATGCCGTCCGACTCCAAACAAAAGACAGTGTGTGTGTGTGTGTACGTGTGCATGTGTGTGTGTGGTTGAGAGGGACACACACACACACACACACACACACAGGCTGAGGGTGTGTGTAACTGTGCGTAAGATGAGGAGAAAAAGGCAGGGAGAAGTGGGGAGAGCGGGAGGGTGGGGGGGTGGTGGGGGTAGCTACAGTAAGAGGAGATGAGGTTCTGAGTAGGTCGCGTTGGCTGCTGCGTGTAGATTTGCGCTGCG
>OMOW01105520.1:0-12043 GCA_900312555.1 Lamprogrammus exutus
CTCACTCAAAGCCCGCTTCAAGGACCCCCAGCTCTGAGCTCTGAGGACTGCTTTTGGAAACAGCTCTCTGATCTCTCTTCTCCAAGCAGCGTTGGTCTTCCCCATGTCCTGAAAGCCTCTCTGGGAGGCCTGATTACATGGAGGCTTATAGGTGGATAAGAAGCTGGATCTCTGCTATTGCCGTGTATGTGTGTGCGTGTGGGTGTGTGTGTGTGTGTGCGTGCCTGGCAAGCCACTCTGTTGGTATCCACATACATTTATAAAACCTGGATTATCATTTGAATGATGTATTCATCTGGGCGTGGAGGATTCCGCGTGTCACAATTTATCACTGTTATTATTTTCAGATGACCTAAAAAACGTGCATCCATTTTAGAGGGAAGCCAAGCTGGTGTAATCCAATCAGTACTGACATGGAAAGTTTCTGAATCAGGTCTCACGCCCTCAGCGTTCCATGATGTGTAAGTTATTCAGAGCGGTGTAGCCCGCGCCTGAACCCAGCAGCATTAGCATAACGTCAAGTAGCAGCCACTTTCAGCATATCTCTAAAGTAAACAATGATTTCTCAGATTAAAGTGAACATGTGAACTCTTTTCACCTCCACTCTTTTCCACAAAATACACTCTTTCTCTCACACACACCCACCTGCCCTCCACTCTACCTTTCTACCTGGCGGTTGACTCTCCATGATCAAACCATTTTGCCAAACCGCAGCAGGGCAACAAATCCCCTTCCCAGGAGCCGCGGGCTTTGATCTCCATGTTGTTGCAGCTCACGCAGACAGAACCCAGAACAGGTCTCTGCTTCATGTTTTTACAACCTGCTGAGGAGATGTGATTCTTACAATATCAGTCTAGGATTTTGCATAATTCTGTTTTATATGAGCGAAATGAGTTCCAGTTGAAGCAGGAAGCCTAATATAACAGCATGTAACAACATTACATCATGTTTTTTCACACGTCACATATAAAGGCAGTATTCCAACCTATAACCCTTATGTGTTTAATCGTATTTTTTGAATATTTGCAGACTGAAATTCAATGGAGACACTTGGCACATGATTTCTTTTATTTATTTCACCCTTCTGGAGGGTATTACCACATTTGACCACAGGACAGAGCAGGATGCAGGAAAATGAACGGCATCAAACCATATATTCTGAATACTTTAAGAGTAACCGAATGACTCTGGGCACAGGGTTCATATGTACATTACATCACCCAATTAATGTGTGCTAAGCTATGCTGTATGAGCACTAATGTGACAGCTTCATGACTGTTTTCATGTTGGGAGCGTGAGAGGCTGAGCCAAGCAGGCCTGGGTGTGTCAGATGGATAGAATCCAGTAGAATAAAAAGACCCTCACAGTAACAACTTCTACCCACTTCACTTACAAAACAATCTTGCAAAACACGCAACCATTAATGCTGTTTAAGAGTACGGATTCATTAGGGAGTGAACTAAAGAGCACGAGTGTCCTAACCGAATGGTGAGGGGATTTTCACTGTGCTGTTCTTCCGTTGATTTATGCCTCAAAAATGTTTTATAATGCTCATCTTAAACTCGCAGCTAAATTCAAAACAACTTCCATTTGGATGGAAAACAGATTTCTGCTTCTTGGACGTGAATTACCTTCAACTCTCTTTCCATTTCTCCTCTTCTCGATCTACCCCCCCCCAACTCCTCACCCCTAAACCTACTTCCACCGTCCTTTGACTCCCATTTTCCCCCTCTCTCTGCCTCACAGTCTTTCCCTCTCTGCACCCCAACATTCTGTAGAGATTGCCACCATATGTTTCAGAGCTCCAGTGCCGTTGGCTGAGATACACGCTGGGCCTCTTCGGGCTCTGTAACCTTGGCAACTCCCACTGCTTCAGTGCTTTACCTTTACATCAACATGGCACCCGGCCCACAAAAGAGATCTCTGCTTTTTGTCTCTTCACCTCATCCATCCATCCGCCTGATTCTCTGCCATCCACAGCCCATCACCGCTGCGTTTCAACCTCTTTCTTCATCTCTTCAATATCAGAGTCCAGTTTTACCTTGTCTCCTCTCCTCTTCCCTCAATCTAAACATCACTTCCTCAATCTTCATCCCCTTGCGCAACAGAAAAGCTTTTTTAAATTTTATATCCAAATGTTTATCATTTTCAAATTCTGAACTTAAATCAATGCCAAACGCAAATGCTTATTCGTTGACAGTATAAGGAAAAGAAAACAACCACAAGACAGACTACAGATGCAGAAAAGCTCACGTCTGCATTCATAGATGTGAAAAAAGACAGTGTATGTGATGACATGTGTGTGTGTGTGTGATGTGTGGGAGGTTGGGGGGGGACATAGCTGTCAGGTTCAACTTAAATCTGTACTCAAAATGGATTTCTTAAATGTATTAAGTGGGAAGTTTCATATCCAAGCAGCAGACACCTGGGCTTCATGGATCCACGCGGCTCAGACCAGCATTGCATTAAATAAACCAAAATCAGATATGTCAGTGGGTGTATTTTCTGGAAAACAGATTTCTTTTCCTAAAGCATTGTTTAATCCAAGAGGCCTGTATTCCCCCCTGCAGTCTCACTCACTATCCTCCTCCCTCTTCAACCCCTGCAGAGCAAAGGACTGACCACAACACATTTACCAACATCAGAAGCACAGGCCTCATTTGTTCTTACTGTTTTATCTGCTCCTTATGATTTTAATAATTCTGTTTTCATTAAAACCAGCTATAAAGTAAAAGCAGACAGAGTCATGTGATTGATAAATGTGGAGCTGTGATTCCTTGCACGGTGAATCAGTGTAAAATGTGAGAGGTGATGTGCTGCTCCCTGATTAATTCATTTAGCACTAGAACTAATATGGGTTGCTATAAAGTTTTTATTTGCAAGTTTCCAAGTGTGTGTCTGTGTGTGTGTGTGTGTGTGTTGTTTCAGTTCCTGGTTCGAATTAAATACTTCCCGACACAATTGAAACAGTATATAGCTCCCGGGCCAAGAGCAGAGCAGTGAAACACGTTCCCTGAAACACACACACACACACACACATGCACACGGATACCCACACAAACACACACCCGCAAGGCCATGGAACATTGGGTTTATATTTTACAGCTGATTGGATTTACCGCTTGCTTGTGTGCCCAAAAAGAACAAAGACAGAAAGTGGAATAAGAGCACCTAATTTAACAACAGATTCAATCTAAAAATGTGACTTTTATATCCAGTGAAGTTGAAACCAGCTTTTTCCATCTCTCTCAGGTCTCCTTCAAATTTGACACCAAATGCCAAAGTTGTGAAATTGAAAGTTGTTTTGCATTAACCTGCTCATTCCCAATCCCAATAGTTCTCGTCCCTCTTCGAGATCACATTGCACATAATGTTATTTTCACATAACGGCTACAGAATAACAAAGTGACAGTGGAAGCTGGAATGTAAAGCAGCAACAAATATGAAGGAAATCATAGGAGGATATAGTTATGCAGAGTAGCTCCAAAGTTATTTTCCAGATGAGGGGAAACAAGCAATTACAAGCACACTACAAAGATTTATTTTTGGCTTCTGCACTGCATGTACAAGTATCCAATATAGCCTTAACTCTCAATGGCATTAAATGACAATAGGATTGTGTGATTTAAACCACTGTAAAGACCATAATGTACGACAAAATGATTACCAAGCCTTAGAGAATATAAATGGCATCTGCTGTGCGCTCTTGGTCTCTGAACACTTAGGATAATAGTTATGTTTCAGTAATGGTAATAACTGCATGGTGTACACACAAACACACATATGGATCCAGACATTGCAGTAACCTTTGACCAGTTAATATTTAGATTCGAGTAGATATTTGTATGCCAAAAATGTTTTTCCCCCCCCAATTTCTTCTTTTGTTTTTTGTTAGATTCTTCCCATTGTTTTTATCTTTCTTTTATTTTCTAGAAATATTTCAACAAAATCATGAACATTCTTGATTTTTTTAAACACAATTTTAAATATGTATATATTTTTAAATAAATATATTTCTAGAATTTCTTCCCTCACGTGTTTTTTTCTTTTCTTTTTTCCGTCTAGAATGAAGAATTGTCTACAAACAAGAAGATGACTGGCAGGCGTGTCAAGATTTTCACAAGCCAACATTTGTCATCCTTTGTCGCCCTGTCTTTTGCAGCGCACCTTTCATAGCACGTGAGAGGTCAAATGTAAATGTAGAAATGCACAAAAAAAGACCTTAGACACCAGAGGGACAAATATTGTTGATTCAAGTTGTGTATTGTTTCAGGTTTTATTGCATAATACATTATTGAATTTCAGTTTCATTTTCGCACTATAAGCCCCACGTACTCAATAAGTGGACTAGAAAGAGAACAAAGTTTCACCAGAACCTAACTCGCACCACATGTGAGAGGTATAATGTAAGACTCTCCTGTCTCTGTCGTCCTTCAGCTGCTAGTAGCAACAAGCTAGCTAGCTAAGAAGTTGTTAGCAAGCTTGTTGTCAGTGGGGGCTCAGGTTGAATAAATAAGTTATTGTTCATTGTGCATTTAAGGTTGAGTGGCCTGATAAAACTAAAACACTACTACAACACCATTTTGGTGTCCATTTTGAGCAACACTTAAAAGAACGTTTGCTACAGATGCCCTTCACATTGTCACCATGTTTGCTTCAGCACACAGCTGTGAATCAGCATTTTTAACTATGAATGAAGTGAAGACTTCAAACTCCAGCAAAGTCACTAATGAACTCTTACATCAGCGTCTCTGCCTGGACATCACACCGTTTGTGCCTGAAGTTAAGGCCTCAGTTACACAATAAAGATGTCGCTTCTCTACTGCATTAATGCTATTTGTGTACATAGTTGTGTGTGTGGACACCTATAGCTTAAGGCTCAAATGCCAGTAAAACTCAATTACTGTGATGAGTAATTGTGATTAGAAAATTGAGAGGTTGATTACATATTTGATTAAAAAAACAGGTCAAAGTGGGAAAAGGCAAACAAATTAACTGGAAAAATTAAGTTTAAATGCAACACTGTAATGGTGTTAACATATTTTCATGTTTTATGCAGAATAAATGCACTCGGTCTGACTCATTATTGCACAGTAGCCTTAGCAGTCCAGCTGTTGGTAAAATTTAAAAACAGACGGCAGGGTTAAAATCAAGAAAATAATTTATGAATGGAAATGTATTTCCCTAGTTTGATCAGAAGGCCACTAAAATGAGTAAACCTGTGGTAACTAACAAGCGTAGAGAGGGAGGTGAGGTTAGTTCTGTGCTTGAGCTGTGTGTTATCTCTGCTGACAGCCCTGTTTAGGGTTTATGGCTATTAAAGAGAAATATTACAAGTGCTCGCTCCCTTCCCTCCCCTTGGACTTTTCCAGGAGTGCTCTTTCACAAGGTCCAGGTCGACTAATCAAACTCACGGCAGAGATTTACAAGGCTTGCTCCTGTGAAGAAAAGTATGCGAAATTCTTGTCTACAGTACATCCATCACAAAATGTGCGTGTCATCCGTGCCTGACACTGTGTGATGATCCGTACGGGCTGTTTATGGGAAATGTGAGAAGGAATGTTGCTGTTTTTGAGATATCATACAGAATCTGTATATCTGTTGCCATTTTGTCAAATTGCACATCATTAACATCCACATACACATTGCTGTTAACTTGAATCACATACCACTTCATGACATTCAGTTCACTCCTCTCCTCATCTTCACCTTCACTCACAGACCATCACTTCAAACCCGTCCATTAGCACCCTCCACTATCAGCTGCACGACCACAACATTGCCCCCATAAAACTAAGAGATTAGTTGGGGGGTTATGACGTCCAGCTATCATCACCTCTGTTTATTTAATCTCTGGCGGTCTGCCTCTCTGCCCTCCTCTCCTCCTCTCAGATCTCTCCCCTGCCCTTCTTTCACCTTTCTCCTTCTCTCTCAGGACTCGATCTTTGACTCCTTTCGGGAGGTCCTCGCTTCTAGGAAACCCCTCCCGGACCCAGAAAGAGACACCACAAAAACATAAATGCTCACAAGGAGGATAGCGTGCACATACACACAGATACTGACTCACATGTGCTCAAGTACGTCAAACCTCCCGGAGGATTCAGGATGTTTTGACTGAACAAACAGCAGTTTGTTTCTTCTCTGAGATGGTGGTCAGCAGTTGCAAGAAATTCAAAGTTCTTTTTTTTTTTTCCTCTGTAAAAATGATTTTGGCTGAGGACAAACTTGAGCGTTAAATCATGGCTAACTCTAACAGCCCTCTGAGGTGATGCGAGTCATGAATCTTGGGAGTCTCTTTCCTTTTGAAGGGACCTGTCAACCTGTCCAAATCACCTAAGATGCTTGGGATGACCAAACCAGGTGCTGCTCAGATGTTGTCTGTTCTGGGGTGTAGAAACATTGCCTGAACACTTGCGAAACCTCAGGCCTCCCAGACACCAGAACCCTTCTGGACAAGCAGAGAAAACAACCAGGGCCTTGGGAATTATCTGCAGGACAGCAAGTGAAGAAAGAAGGATCGGGGACATCTGCAAAGGACATTCAGCTTAAAATTGCACCAAAACTAATGAGAGAGGAGAGTGTGAGCTGTCTGGGTGAAGAGGAATTCTTGAGGACAATGGCAAACCAAACAGCATTAAGTAAATCACAGTTGTACAGACATTGCATTCAATTGCTTTTGCACGGAACTCATACTCAACACACATGCGCGGCTCCAAACGTGCATAAATACTACATGTATACACTGAAAAACATTGAGTAACAATAAATCAGCTGGAATGTGGTCAAAATAGTCTGAGTCATATGATTGGACCCAGAGCATCAGACCGCAAGAGTGACAGAGAGGTTGTGGTTTGTCCCCACTAGAGTTATGTTCCTGGTAGTAAATAAGGGGATGTACACACAAATCACCCGCCCTCCACCCACTCAGTGACCACCCACCCCTGTGTCCTCCATCAGGACAATGAGCATGTTAACAGCACCACAGAGTTTCCACAGCTTGCTTTTGTACGAACCACTCAGAGCTCAGATAGTTGTTGTTCGGCCCTCCGTGTTTCTAGGAGACCCTCTGCACTACTGTATACTGTATATCTGACTGCCAGTATGTAAGTGCTGAGTGAATCACAGCAGGTGACCACAGTGTGACCTAATACTCTGACTTTCTCTTGGAGGCCCTCAGACAGACATCGTAAAGCTGTCTCTCGGTCCCCTTGTCTGTCTCTCTGAGAGAAATGGAAACTGTTTGATTTCAGACCTGGCAAGCCACGAGGACACCTGCCTCGATAGTGATACATTTTATTTTAGAGCACACTACATCTTGCGTCTGCCCTTCTCACTTTTTTATTTTCTGATGCTGATCCAACAACATGGAGAGCAACAATATGCCAATATTTGAGAACTCATCAATAGTACCTCAAATTCTGAACGACAGAAGTACATAATCTGCCACCGCTTTCCAACCAACACACATCGGTTTAACTAGTTTCTTCTCTGATATTTCACCCCTGAATACAAGTGTGTATGAGAGGACACCTATTCACACGTACACCCAAGCAAGATGATGTGTCCCAGACAACAAATTAATCTATCTGGCAGGCAGCTACAGGTGAACCCAAACAACCCATCCCAGGAACAATTAGACAGGAAAAAAATAAAGGAGACGTCAGAGGGGAAGCTGTCGGCTATCAAGGAATGCAGAAGAGGAAGAGGATGTTTCCAGCAGACCCCTGCTACTCACCTGGCACAGCAATCAAATCATCTTACAGTGCCAGGAACCCTAATGCCTGTATTGGTCATCGCATCCCTTTGTCTGCCTTGGCTATATATAAACCTCTGTATGAGTCTATTGTTCCTGGAAAGACCTTCCCATGCCCCCCCACAAACATGAAGGGAAGACCACACTTTCACCTCATTGACTGGCTGTGTGTTTGTGCTCTGGGAGCGACAGCGTGTCTGCCCTGCAGGTGGGGGCCTGGACGTGTGCCTAAGTGGTGACTGAGTTTGTGATGTGGACGTTGTAGGGGGTAGTGTGTGAGACAGGACAGGGGGCAGGGTGGGCTGTCACGTCTCTCAGGCTGCTTGACAGGATACTTCCACTTCTGGGTGGATGATATTACAGCACCCTGTTTTCAGGACAAATGATAGCTGTCAGAGCATAGCGCTCTCAACGGAACCTCTTCAACCTCTTACAGCAAACACACACTCCCTGTTGCTCTCTCTTTACATTTGTTAAATGTATACAAACTGCGTCTTGCATTGCTGAGTTTGTAGATATTGTCTCCCCATTAAACCTAATGGAAAGCTACAGAAACATGCCTTCCATTAGCGTGTTCAGTGCTCCTTAGAAAGCAGTCACCAGAACATAACAATGGCTATATACTAGATCCTATTACAAGTAAAGTAGGTCTGCTCTACTCTTCAGAAACTATTTATCCTTTATCCATACAGTGTTAGTGCCTCATAAGGGGCCAAAGCAATGCTTGATGAGGAGAATTCACAGCACTTTTGAACATGTAATTATAAAGGCATCCACTAGATGGTGTATAGCGTTCCCTTTGCCTTAGGTGCACTGTGCTCAGGCTTCAATAAATGGAATACAAATGTTTTTAATGGTTTATCATTGACTTATGATATCAGAATCACACAGAAAATATACTATTTCTAACAAGATAACAAAGCTGTGCACAGCATTGGAGCTGGAAGTGCTTTGTGGTGGACGTGACAATATTATGTGGAAACTAAATTACTGCCACATTTATTATAATTTCCCCATACACCCCCGTCCCCACACAACTTCCCCCCACACCACCTCTGCAAGTAAGCATGTGAGTGTGTGAGCTTAGGGAACTGTGATTGAACTCAGTCTCATAAGCCAGCTCTGATTGGTTCAGATCTGCTGTTGCTGTTGTTGTTGTGTATGTGGATGGAGCCCCCAGTCCAACCAGAGTCAGAGGCCTTAGAGCTTCTTAAACACTTAAGAGCTCCAGCATGTCTCCTCTTGACTCCTCGTGGTATGTGGATGGAGGTTGGGCTGAGGCTGACTTTGGGCTTTGGTGTTTGTGGGAACCAGAATGCTGCCAACAACCATGAGACGATCCACTGTCACAGAATGGAGTGGAAGCATGTTTGTGTTTATCTAATTTCAATATGTGTATTTATGTGTTAGTGTGGTTGTATGAGACAGTGTGTACGTGTGTGTGTAATTGCATGCATACATATACATTCTGTGTTCTTGTGTGTAAGTGAGCATATGGATCTGTGTTTCTGGCATGTGGTAGATCAGAGCATTTTATATTGACAGTGTTGGAGTCATGGGCTCATTAACTGCTACAATCAAAGTAGGAATCCTAACCCATCCCCGACACAGTGCCCAGTAATCAGGGTCAAACCTCTGATCCTCCAAATGCTGGGCTTTAACAAGGGACTATAAAACATATTGTACTCAAAATCTATTGTGATGTCGTTAAAACAAATTAGTCAAATGAGGCGTTGTTACAGTGTCTGTCTTTATTTTGCACCACTTTGAAATACCATGCAGTAGTTTAGCTCACACAATGAAATCAGAGATACAGAGTTGTGCCCTCTTTGACTACAAGTGACCCAATGCTGATTTTTCAGCTCATGGAATCAGATATTTTACTACGTATACATATATGGTATGATATCTGCCAACGTGACTGTCATCCAAACACACAGATCAGATTTTCCTTGACATTCCAACTTGCACGTCATATAATGGGACATGCATTTACTTTGACGATCAATCAATCTAGACATCCCTGTAAAGCAAAGTAGCAGTGATCATTGCTGCACACGCCCAAGCCCAAATGTTCTGATCCTTCATCTCCACCTTAAAATATCGTTAAGTCATTGATGAGCTTTAAAGATGCTTTGGAAAGCAATAGTTTGTAGAACTATTTCATTATTTCATTTTGTCATTTCTTGGAGACTAAACCCTTGCTTATGCATGCTAGATGTTTCAGGTCTAAACAAGGTAACGCAAGTAAGATGTGGAGTTAGAAATTCCTTCCCTGTATGGCAACATTGGGTAACACTGACCGCTTCTATTTATGTGGCTTCATCGTCAAATCAGCTGTTCAGAGAGCAGGGCAAACACAGAATGTGTGCGAGAGGTTTTAACAGCACATCATGAATGGGCCTGCAAGTCGCGGTTCACAGTGAAGTTGTGTGCGAAGGTGTGCAGTGTGTACGTGTTAGAATGTGTGTGATTATGGAGTGTAAGAGCGAAGTGTGCAGAGTGGTTTATATGACAAATGTGAAAAATGAAAAGTAGTCAAAACTAGAGGGCACCAGAGAACACACAGCTCTGTCAAGGCCAAACAGTCCTGTGTGTTTTGCATTTTTTCAATTATAAGCCAGATTTTTAAGGTAAACTTTATTTACACAGCAACTTTCACGAGCAAGTGTCACAAAGCACTAAAAGGAGAAAACAAACTTAAAAGAGCATCTTTTTATTATCACTGCCTTGAAATCAGAAGTTTAAATATCTTAGCTTTACATCGTTGGTATTTGCATGTTTCTCACCTTGTTTTTGTTGTTGTTGTTTTTTACTTTTATTTTACCAGGAAAGTCCCAATGAGATTAACAACCTCTTTTTCAAGGGAGTCCTGGCCAAGATGAGCAGCAGATGGCAGTTGAACAGTGATGCCATAAATGTTACTCTGTCTGAGTATGTATTTCAATCTGCCACATCCAGATCAATATCTATATCCAGATCAATAGTTGGATCTGGGCTTAATTGAACCTGTTGAAAGGCCATTATAAGATACTATGGATGCCAAGAGAGGATGTGCAATATCATTAAAAGTCATATTGCACATTCTCTTACGACTTCCTTGGATACACAACTAGATTGGTGTCTTAGTTTTGTGTCTTTTGTTTTAGAAAATGGTGAAAATGCTGAGTATGCTGCATGTTAAAGAAAGAGAACAATATTCTTCTGCCTTGAAATCTACTCAACTCTATTTAGAATTTATTGAAATCTTTCAAGTACATTTTGAGATATCCTGCTGACAGACATGCACAGATGAAAACAGTCATAGTGGAAATGTACAGTACACACTCTGGAAAAGCCATTCTGAAAATACAGTTTGTTTTACTGTGAGTCGATGGCTCATTCATATCCTGTCTGATATCACTTCACAAATGAGTGGTGAAGGTTGTCCAACTTCCCAAGGGATGATCAGGATCACAGTGCTCAAAACATATTTCATCTGTAAAGTCAATTCTCTAATGGATAAATAGAATGCCCTGTGTGTTACATTTCCTAGAACAAAGAAAAAAGGAAGGAAGAGCGGGCAGAAAGCCTGATGGCCTTCATTCTCCTTCGGGACCTCAATCCAAGATTGTGTCTGCTTGTGCTGAGTGGCTCCATAAAACTGAATTCTATGCTGCAAATCCGATGGAGGTTTTGAGAACATAATCCCATTTGTTCCCCATTTGTTCCATCACTATCCGATGTCTTTCAGCGAGATTTGATTTAGCAGTAAAACGAGCAAAAAGGAAACATTTAATATGCATCCCTCCCCCTCAGGATGGGATTATCACTCCTGTCATACAATCCCTTCATTATTCCACCTCCACCCACACATCTTCACGCTCCTTAACTCGGTAACCCTGGCATCTGCATCTGCTCACTCCCAAACACCAATGCAGTGAAATGCGATGCAAATGAGAACCCTGAAATCTGCTTAAAACCCACACGCTGATCTGTTGATCTGTTGGTTTTGCCGTGTAGAGGCTGAAATCTGTCAATTTCTCTCACATTTCTTCCTCTCCTCTCCTCTCCTCGAAAGTGGTTTGAAGCATTGTTCGTTCAGTGCAGTCACCACACCCCACATATCTCTCTCTCTCTCTCTCTCTCCCTCCGTCTCCCTCTTTTCCTGTGGAAATGGGATCATTTAGTGAGTGAGCAGATAAGCTGAGTGGAGGGGATGAGTGAGGGGTTTTCTGTGCAGGGTCTGACGCACAGAGCTCTGCTTTCCTGACAGCGCCCCTGCACTCGCTGAGGGGCGGGGTCACAGGG
>OMOW01105529.1:6835-24932 GCA_900312555.1 Lamprogrammus exutus
GACAGATGCATTAAAAAATGTAAGTGGACAAAATTTCTATTTGATATAAATGACCTTGGTAGGTAGAAACCATTGACCGAATGTCAACTAACTACCTGGAAGTCCCTGAATACCAGGTTCTCCGGGAGGACCTGCAGGTCCTGGTGGGCCAGGTGGGCCAGCAACTGAGGAATTTTTTGTTAGAAATAAAAAGGACAGACAGTATAGTTATTAATTTTTAAAAGCTGTGATGAATTCTTTATTAAAAAAAAAGATTGTTAATAAAGGTTTGGCTGTTAGGACATTTTTCCAACTGCATCATTGGATACAGACACACATTTGTGTTTTTGGCTGAGGATGGCTGACTGCCTGCATACATGAATGCCATGACAATAATATCTTCATTTATGTTTGGTGGCTTTTAAGCATATATTTTCCATCATAGTTCAAAGTGTGACATGCCAACAAATATTTTTGTCAAACTAGTGGGAATGGTGATGTCAGTCAAAACCTAGACCCTAGAGGATGAATTCTGATGACTTTTCATCTACCGGAACTAGAAGGTCAAAATTTCTACTTGGTCAACATCTAATTTATGAGAGCCACAAGCATGACTATAGAGTTTTAGTCTTTAGTTGAATGCGTATGATGATTCAGAAGCTGTTGTTGCAGCGGTACATGGTAAAATGTCTGTCTAAATCTCAGAACATTACATGATCTCCAGTTCTGAATGTGGCATTTCACCATGAATAACTAGGTTTCCATCCAAGCGATTTTCAGCAAAAAATGTTTTTATGCATCAAAATGTTTATTGATATAGATGATGGAAACGGAAATGATCAGTATGTTACAAGTGTTTACAAAATGTTGTTACATTGAAGAGGATAAATTCTACGTCGATAGTTCAAATGTCGCAAGAGCCATGAGTGGAAACACTATTTTGACAAGAAATATTGCATATGACAGAATGTTGCAGACACCACATACATTTTCACAACAAACAGCATGGGGGGGAGCAACAGCAGGACAGAAGAGGAGACACAAGTTTTTCTGAATACGATTCAAGAAAACAGTATTTCCTCTATAACACGAAAGGAATGCCACGACATTTCATGAGTTAGAAAGGAAGGTGTCTACAAATGCTACAATAAGCTGTGGCATATCCTTCATAAATGTAAATTTATTAAAAAATGTTTTTGCATATCAGTCCTGGGGCAAGGAATAAGATAAAGTTTAAATTCTTCAATGAAATGGATCACCACTTGATCCATTGGTTGATGGTTGCCCTCGTTTACCACCAACATCAACAGTTCTGGTAAGTTAAAAAGGCCACTTTGTGTTGAAAGAGAGGCACTCACTGAATGCCTGAGAGGTACTGCTTGTTTCTGAATTTGGGAAGCGGATGCCAGGCTCGCCAGGTTTTCCTCTCTCTCCTCTCTCTCCCATTTCTCCTCTCTCACCCTTTTCTCCTTTTCCTCCTTTGGCTCCTTGTTCTCCCTGTTCCCCCTTAGGACCTAAATTACAATATCACCATAAACATTTATCAAGAATCTTCATCAATTCTCAGATGCTTAAATCATAGATGAGGAATATGGGTTTACCAGGTCGTCCTGGGATACCAGCAGGGCCAATGGGACCAGACAGACCAGGAGGTCCAGCAGGGCCTGGGGGCCCAGCAGGTCCTGGGGGTCCTGGTATTGCTGCTGTTTCAGAGCCAACTAGATACAAAATGACAATGTTCGTTATAGTTTATGAGATATAATGATTTTGTTGGATACTTAATGTTAGTGTACAATTAGTACTGCCGCTCTTACTTGCACTGATGAGTTTACCAGGTGCCCCTGGTTCACCTGTAACACAATGTTCAGTAGGGATTGCATGATGAAACATGGCGATATACATAGATTGGTATATCAGTTCACCATTCTAGATATCATCTTTCAGAATTGTTTGATTGATGTGTGTTGGTATGCACATACAAAGGTGGCACTCACTCAAACTACTGACACTGATACATTTGAACTGTGCATACAGGTTTCAGTCATGCGTGTGCAGACTTTGACCAGTGTGTGTGTGTGAGTTAAAGTATGAGATATGTCCTATACAAATCCTATTGCAAAAGCCCTTATCAGTTTAGGCATTACCTTTGGCACCAGGCAGGCCTGGGTTTCCAGCGATACCTGTGGCAATGGGTGACATAAAAGGTAATAAATTACAAACTTGAATCTACCAGGAGATTAAAATAACTGTTATAGTATACCACACTAGTTATACCTGGGGGACCTTGAATTCCAGGGTTGCCTGGAAGGAAGAAATATGTATTTGGTGCGAGTTGAGAATGAATGACCAAAGCTTTCTGAAACCCATGCAATACGTGAGAAACACAACTGATTATTTAGCAGGACACTGTGAGGTTATGACTGTGTTTTGGTACCTGCATCTCCAGGAAGTCCAGGTGGTCCTCTCACACCAGGCAATCCCATCAAACCCTGATCGCCTACAGTTTACACAAAGACTAATCTGTGATATTTTCTTAACAGCTAGAGCAGAGTGGTACAATGGTTACAGGGACTGTGCCATTACTGAAACACTGCAAGTGTGCATGCCATCTAAGTGCTAACTATTAACTATTTAATTTAGGTTTTTTTTAAGACATCACTTTTATCATTCATATATTATGGTCACAGTAGATTTTTCTGTTACCGTGTTACTTATAGTACTTGGTGTATCTCTCACCTCTTCTGATATACTATCAGTAGAATTAATGATAATTGTTGTTGATTTTGATTATTGTCTTATGTGACCTGTGTGAAGCTATCACCTCACCTCCAATGCCTTTAGCTCCTTTTGGTCCAGGGGGGCCTTGTGGTCCAGCTTGTCCAGGTTCACCTTTAACAACAAAGACAGCAGCCACTAAATATACATATCTTTAATAATCTTTGACAACTTTGTGTTGATATTTTAAATTTGACTGCTGTGGGTCAAGTGTGACAATGACGAGCTGAGCCTGATAAGCTGAGTCTGAAATGTCCATAAATGGCCAACATATAGACAAGAAACAATTTTGACCTTTCCTTTGTCATCACCCTCAGGCCAAGCATGGTATTCTTTAATTTCTTTTCCTTGGCTAAAGACCATTAGCCTTATTCAAAATTTTATGCCAACATTGAGCATGGTTTCTTTATTAATAATGGGACTATTGTAAATTATTGGGTTTATAACATGAGAATTGCGACACGTGATGTGATTTGAAGCTGAGTGACCAACTTCACGCCGGTGCCACTGGAGGTCCAGATAAACCGTTGTGTAACTGCATAAAATGGCAATACTACAAGGGAGAATAAATTCACAAGTGTTGGATATGCCTCTAAACAACTTTACACTGGATGTAATAGCTTGTTTTTAATAGATTTTATTCACTTTTCTGAGTTCACCAGGAGCCCCTGTTGCCATGAGAAAGGGCTCCGTTCATCGGATTGCCGCTAAGCGTGCAGTGGTTAACGCTCCATAGATGTTGGATGTTGACAGGATTATGCCAGCTAAAAGTGTCTCTAACTTTAAGAGGAAAGACTTGATTTACACTAAAACTAGCTGCTGTTTATTATTACAGTTTTGTATGCGTGATTAAACGATGGTGGGTCATACCTGCTGGTCCATGTGGTCCTCTGTCCCCTCTGTCTCCTTTAAATCCTTGGGCCCCTGGTACTCCTTGATCACCTGTATCATGAACAACATCAATGGTGAGACCGTGACAGTGAGACAGTTTCTTACCATCTATCATTATTGTTCATTGCTCCTTGAATGTTCTGCCTTGGCAATTTTTTCATCATTCAAGATTTCCATATTTATGTGTGGTCATATGAATTGTATTTTGTATGTACTTGCAATCTTGTACTTGTACCTTTTGATCCAGGAGCTCCTGCTTCACCTTTGAATCCCTGTGGACCAGGAAGGCCTGCCGACAATGTATGAACAGATTTAGTACACAAAGGTAATTAATAACAAATAGAAAACGTATGACAGTAATGTGAAACATTGTTTACCTGGGTTGCCTGAGGCACCCTGTTCTCCCATTGCACCTAATCAATACAAATAAAACCTATTGTCAGTTGATATTCATCCTCATCATTATCTGTAAACATGTAAAAACAATGGTATGGTCCATTTGTATCTGATCTGGCCTAAATTCTACTGTGACCATTGACCTTTACCTTTTGGTCCCATTGGTCCTACCAAGCCTGGGAGACCAGAGCGTCCTGGTTCACCTGGAGATCCTGTCAAAACCAACTAAAATTTTCAAAAGCTGAACACCTCAAGACATAAGTTTTCATCCATATATGTAACCAGGATGTGAAATGTGATATGGGTGAGATAAATTTAAAAAAACGTAAGTACATTTCTACCTTTGTCTCCTTTCTCCCCAAACCCAGGTGGTCCAGCCTCTCCACGGGGACCCATTTGTCCCTCCCGACCCCTCTGGCCTGGTGGGCCTTCAGTGCCTGGTTCACCTGTTCAGAAAAGGAGGTGAGATTCAATTAGAGGTGATAAAGACCATATTTTCTTTCTTTTTTCTTTCCTTGCATCTAAATGATCACACATACAGACTAAAAATGACAAATATGATTTTAAAAAACATCAGCAATTAAAACCTTGAAACCCCTCAGAGAGATAGCTAAGTTCCATTACAAATTATCCTATTAGGGTTTAGTACATGTAGAACCACAGACTAGTCTATTCTAGTTCATTAGTTATGGATTCAACTTTTGATGACAGATATCTAAGCAACATGAAGAGCAAATACTTCTTAAGTGAAAACACAGGTATACAGGTGTCTTCTCGATGTTAATTTTGACCACCATCCGACATTACTCACGGTGGTGAGTGTGAAAGCTGACTTGAGTGATGAATTGAGTGGCACTGAGGTAAACAGGGAGCAGTTTAAGAGTGTAGCCCAATGTAGATAATATAGTGGTCTGTGCATACTATTTATGCACTGTAAAAAATAAATAGCTAGGGACCCAATATTGAGCCTTTTGGAACACCTTATCATAATTTGAAAATATTAGTAAGAAACATAACTAGCTAACTAAATAACTAACTAAACGAAACATTACCTGTATTTCCCTTTGGTCCCCTTGGTCCATCTAATCCTGGGTGACCCATCTGCCCTGGAGGACCTACAGATATGAGGAGCGACAGAAAAGGCGGTGTGTTAGTCTGTAACAATTTTGTTTAAGTAAAATAACTGACAATACAAGAGAAACAATCATTCTCAATCTTACCTGGTAGGCCAGGGAAACCATTTTCACCTACAAAACAAAAGGTTTTAGGTGTTGATTAAAGACATTATCTTTTTGGTTCCATTTCTGCAGATTCACATTCAGTTATATTACAGAAATAGGTGGTGCTACAGCAACATGATTCATTAAAATGGCCATAATTCAGAGGTCTGACTCGCTTGTACATTAGCACACATATTTTACACACTGGGACATAAAGTTGTGGGAATATGAGGGATTCCTCACCTTTTGGTCCTAGTGGCCCTGAATCACCTGTAAATGAACAACTAGACTGATGAGGGATATTAACAAAATCAAAAATTAAAACATTGTTTGTTTTCAGTAATCAATTTAAGAATAATTTCATGACTTATTTTATTACCATACCTTTGGGTCCTGGCTCTCCTTTTGCCCCTTTCAATGAGTATGCAAGTGTTTCTAAAACATTAAAAAAAACATTAGAATTTATCACATTCAGGATGACTTCTTCTCAATGATAAACTGATTGGCTGGAGACTGCTGAACTCATTTGAAGATAATCAATCACAGTGTAACAATTCTGTACCTCTTACAGCATCAGAACGGAGTTCAGCCCTGACCAGCTGCTGAATGGTTCTCTGCAGAGCGGCGCTGTCCTGTCCTGGAACACTTCCCACTCCTGGTTCAGATGCTCCCAGGTTGATCCCGTTATCAGAGCGTGTCAGGGTGGAACCAGAGGAACTTCTGTCAGTGTAGGTTGACTCCAGCGGGTCGACAATGTTGATAGCAGAGGAGGCAGAGTAGCGGCTGGTCCTGGCTGATGCACTGCCTGTAATAGCTTCAAGAGCTTCGACGCGATTTGTCAGCCATTTGACTTTTTCACCTGTGATGTGAGTCACAAGATTAGCAGGTTGGGCTATTTCCTACTCTGTGCTAAAACAAGAAAAACAACAAATCTAATTATTGATTAAAAGAGAATAATAATTAAATTAAAAATAAACAAACATTAGAACTACTTTATATGAAACCATTTTATGAATAGTTTGCGACTATAACTGAATTTCCATAAATGTAATCATTTCAGTGCCACAGTTTGAGAACCGCTATGTTTGTGCATCAGTAATCTAACACACTGACAGGGACCTATCTTCACAAATCTACTTTGAGTTTAAACGTTTGATTAAAGCTTACTGCTAATAGGACCTTATTGTTTTAGTGTATAAATCACAAATTGTGAAAGAAATGTAAATAGTCTCCTTCATATTAAGTTCATTTTGATATGGTACAGCTCTGTTAGCCAGACTCCTATTGTTAAAAAGCTAGACATGTGCACAGTTGATGCAGACATTATGAAGGTGAGTAGCACATTTCTAAAAAATTCACAGGACTTAGTAGTCTCTTACCCAAAGCGATGAGTCCAAAAAGGAGGCCCAGGAGGAGGAACAGGCAGAGCAGGAGGCCTAGCAGCCATTTCCACCAGCTGCAGCAGGAGCAGAAGCTAAACCCCCAGCCAGACTCATCCTTGCGAATCTCTGACAACCCAGAGTCAAAATAAAGGTTCTTAACTTTCCTTTGTTTTACCTAGTCTTCTAATAGTATTGACTGTAACCCCCCACTCAACCACAGTGAAGTAAGTGTAAAAAAAATTCCTATAAAACTACTTTTTGTACATTAAGGCATATTACATATATTGCAGTTGTACATATATATTACATGTATTGTAAATGTCCAAAAAATTAAGAGAAAAATATTTACGAAATGCATTTCTTAAATAACTTCAATCGTCAATGGGTTTTTTTTTTCAATCTTTGCAAATTTGTAAAAATGGCCTCTGTTTTGGGGTTTTGGCAGGATTTGATAATATGCTGCTGTCATATCTAGGGACACTGTAGTGAATAATGAAAATAAAAACAATAACATTTGACATTATGCAATACCTGCGTAGGTAGCTTTGTCTTTTGTGGAAACTTTCACACTTGCAGATGCAGCTTTGAAAAATAAAACAGCAGTTTATTATGTCAAACACGTGAAAAATGATTGATTCGTAAAATCAGCAGGATTTATTTTTTGTAAGTATACATTTAGCGTTTGTTGCACCCTCCATTGAGCTGGCAGATAGCTTCTGTTTCTCTCTCCTCAGTGAGTCCTCAGAGAAGGTAGCTAGGGGTCAGAAAGAGAGAGAACTGTGATAGTAGAACTTGAAGAGATATATGCCGTTAATGCTAAAGAATTCCAATTATGTAGTATGATAGTGGCAATAGCAGGAGGCATATGAAAGGGTGAAAGAAACACACAAGTATTAGTCGTAGAAGTTCAGTGTACTTGTAGTACTAGTATATTTAGCTGTACCATAAGTAGTGGGTGCTGCAGACATGAACTGCTTTCCCGTGTCTTTGGTCATGACCAGCCTCTCTGACTCCTTCTTCACAGGAGCGTTCTCCTTCTCCACCAACTCAAACTTAAAGTCTTTAGATAAAGTGTCATCATAACTGGGACTGCTCGGAGCCGCTGTGGGAATCAAAATAGGACCATTGCAACTGTTACAATCCAGTGATGAGATGGCAAAGTAAAAGCTAAGTAAAATATTGTGTAATGTCCACTGGTACACCACGTATACAAATAATGAATAAAGAAAGCAAAGATGTGTACTTCCCTTTCTCAAATCACTATATGTTCTGTGAATCAAGAAATTGCATTTATTATGCCGTATGTGAGTAATCTATATTATATTCCAGAGGTAGATGATTATTTCACAAATGACAAGGTGAATGAACCAAAATGAATATGTTTATCCAATCAGCACTTCTTTATCTGCCTAATCTGATGACTCACTGTAAAAACACTGTTCGTTTTTTTTGCCTCACCTGTGGTTGTGCTCATTCCAGTGCTAGACACATTTTTCTGTACACCATAAACTGCAGAGAGACAAAAACATGTTCATATTCGAAGACATTTTTATAGCACTAATTATTTGAAAAAAAAAATCAAAATTGGCATAGGTTCAGAACTGCCAACTCTAAACAGGCATATTTATTTTAATGATGACATAGCCAATATGCATATGTGTATATGAAATACTGATTGAGGAGTGGAATATTTCAAGTAAATCATTCGAGGGTTTTCTCTAAAGCCATCAAAATCTGTTTTGGATAACTAAACCAAACCACTGTTAAGGCCCCCCTGGAAGAGCACTGTGAACTAGTTTGAAAAGCTTTCAGCAGTAAACAACAAACGTGTATTCAAGTGCTTCCAGGTAAGATAATACCAGGAGATTTAAGGAAAATCCCAGGATGATTTTGGTTTTTAATATTAGCATGGTACTCTGTGTATCACCATCATACCTATTTGTGTGTTGAGCCCACTGGGAGACAGGGCAGTGGTAGAGGTACTGGTCAAGTTATTCTGAACTCCATAGACTAGAGCTGACAGAAAGAAAAAATTTGGTCATCAACTGTCAAAGTCAGCATATGAAATCCCACTGCGCCCGATGAAATAGGAATAGTCTCACCACTGCTGCTGACAGACAGCCCGCTGTTCACAGGGGCAGAGCTCAGAGACAGGTTGTTCTGAACTCCTGTACATGCAGTAAAACACAGCAGAACAGAACAAAATCTTACTCTTTGTCCAGAGAGGCTAGATCATGTCATATTTAAGATTTAAAGAGTGCTTCAACTACAACGTCCATATCAGAATAAGGAGAGGTAGGAGAAGGAGAGGTAGTTCTTTAATTGCACCATATGTGCATATAAAAAAATAATTTACAGCAGGAGGATTTACTATGTAGAGAATGTAGAGTGAATCTTGCACAAATTTGATGGGATTTCATGATGTCTTTAAAAACAAAAACAAAAAATACATTTGAAGCTTCTCAGTTGTTATTACTTACAATGTCATGGGCTGTCATAGTATGACTGACCTGAATGGTAAAGGGTAGAGGTAGTGCTCAGGTTGTTTGGGTTTGTATTGTAACTGTCGCCTCCAGGCCAAATGCTGCCATAGTGGTCTAAAAGAGAATTACAAGTTTTGATAAGCTGTTTAAAACAAGCATCGCGGGAAGAAATTTGAAGAACATGGGGAAAAGAGAAGAGACAATCAGGACAATAGAGCCTATTGTCATCAAACTTACTAAATTACTCAAACAAGTACTACCTCTGAGCAAACCAAAACATCTATGTACTGCCCCATCCAAAATAGGCTAACTCACAAGTATGAGCAGTTGGGTTATTTTCAAGAAAATTCACCTGGTACACCACTAGGGGGTGCCACCAGTGCTATACACACATATACACAGTTTGAGAACCACTGCCCTAGGCTATCACAACTGGGGTTACTGACCTTCACTAAACACAAATATGAATTTTGAAGTAATGCCTAAAGAGTTATTAAAGTAAGGCTTCTGGTTGGTTCTACCTGCACTTGAACTCTCAGACCTGGACCTCACGTCCACGCTGGCCTTCTTTGGGATGGGCAGAGTGTTGTTGGGGGACTGAAGGGGGCTAGTGTTGTTGGAAGGGCTTCCTCTCAGCAGACGCTTCACGTCATCCAGCTCTGTCCCTGTAGATTAGACGTACCACGGTCAGCATCCTGTGGCGACCATCCTGTCCTCAGTTCCATTTTAAGTTGAATTCTATTACATTTCATCATGGCATTTTATTTCATAATTCGTTTTATGATTAAATATAGAAATGTAGTACTCACAGCTTGCTGTAGGGGAAGCACTCTGCAGCCGAGCTCTGATCTCACTCTCTTTAGGATAGAAGGAGAAATAATTTACAACTCCCTTGCCTTCTGTAATCAATGATTGCGTGGCATGAATTGAAGGTCAATTGCACTGTCATGCACTATCTTTGTAAATGTACTGGTTTTCTGCAAACCTCTGCTCTGAGTTCTTCCTCTGGTGGCAGAACTTGAAGTTGCACTTGTCGAGCCTAAAACAAAAATTACAGTATATTGACAGTTGGAATGTACTCTATATATACAATACATGTCAGAGTAGAATGTGAATCAAAGCAAAAGTTACCATATTCCTTCCTAATGTACTCTGGAGAAGAGTCTCCACTGGAACTTTCTGAAAAAAGAAAAAAAAGAAAAAGAGGCCTGGATTAGTTTTTCAAAGTCTTTTTTGGACAGTCTTGATTTCTAAGGTGTCGTTACCTCCTCATGTTTTTGCTTGCATCTGTTTGTCTGTTTGCCGGATTACTCAAAAAGTCCCAAACTGGTTTTTATTGAAACTTGGAGGAAGAGCAGGCCAAGGGAACATCCCAACACTTTTTGGTGATGATCTGAATTCAGGTCTGATACAGGATTTAAAAAAATGATTTATTAACATTAGGAAAAGGATTTTTCCATGTTGTTGGCCATTTCTTTAAAAGTAATACACCAATCCCGATGAAAAAAATCTGGATCTTATTTCATGAAAGACTATGAATAAGTGCAATTTTGTCCAGATCTGGATCAAATTTAATAATGACTGTATGTCATGATAAATAAGGCACTATAAAATCCTTCCTGTCTGTTTTCAAAGTAGTTAGGATGGTCAGTGCAGAGGATTAATTCCACCACAGATGTGTCAGACCAATTAAGAAAACATTTTATCAGGATAAGACAAACTATGGCTTGTTTCTCTTTGGTAGAGCTATGAATTGTAATAAGAGCTTTTCTAGTTAATAGTCAGTTATTGCCTTTATGCAGCTGTTAAAGTTGAGGTATGAATCCATGATTACAGCAAATGTTCTGATTTGGGTTTGTGTTTTCTTTGAGAGGGAGTTGAGATGAGCACTAAATTCATTTTTCTTCTTTGGGATTTTCCTTTTTTTTGTCCTCGTTTTATCCTTGGTTATGTTTTTAGATTACATATTGCACCACCACCACATATTGTGCCACCAAATGCCCCTCACCCTTATAAATGCCTTCAATTCATATGTCCAAATACTCATAAAGTATAAACTCTCAATTTCAAAATCTCAATTCTTAATTTAATCTATTTTGAGACCTCTTTTAAAACTAAAAGAATCTGAGAAGCAGCATAAATCTGTTAACTTGACTATGACTAACCATCAAAGACCTCTGAGTGAGCTGTTGTCACGGTGGTCATGCTCTTCCCCTCCAGTGGAACAGGTGAGTAAGCTGCTGTGGAGGAGCCCCCCCTCTTTGCATCTGCTGATCCACCAGAACTGTAGCTGGTCTTGGTGACTGTGGAAACAGTCACACCACCTAGACCCCCTTCCCTCGTTCCATCTCTGGCACCACTTGCCAGTATCGAGGACATACTGGATCCTCCCGAAGCCACTGCCGTAGAGCCTCCTGAAGTGGCAGAGCTTCCCCTCCCCGAGGAGCCCACTGAGGAAGACCCTAAAGTAGTGATGCTAATTCCTCCGGTACCGTTACTGGTTCCAGATCCACTGGACGAGGAGCTGCTGGATGTGATCAGAACTGAGCTGCTTGTGCCGCCAGAGCATCCTGACGCAGCTGTACCACCCAACCCACCTACAAGATCACCTTGAGGTGGAAAGGAAAGGAAAGGAAAGGAAAGGAAGCATTGGCAGAGGAGAGCAGAGGAAGTTTTGACCTTAAGCCATCAATATGGGCAATTACAGTCATCATCATATATGATTTTTCGTTAAAAAATCCTAAAGGTATTTCATTTCGTCTCTGATGGTAGAGCTGTTCAAATCAAGTCTCTCATCAAATGCTAAAATGACACTGCCTGCTAGGCAGAAAATGGTCCTCCATGAATAACTTTGACTTTTAACTGCAAGACCGTACTGGCAAAGTAAATATTTTCCAATAATGTGAACACTGACATGAACTTTTCTTCTTCTTTTTAAAAAATCCAAATAACATTCCACAGTGAGTGTGTGCTTGCCTGGCACTGTGCCTGAACATGTCTATTAGTCTATAATGTTAAATCCTTACACACACCTATACCTTTGATTTATGGCAATGTCAGTTAATATAGATGATATCTCTGCTGCTGGTAATGCCTTGGGTAATGATGACTTTCTTTGCTTATAAAAAGTGCGGTTTAACTTCACCTGCCTGCTCATTGGGCTAGTAGAACCCTCTAGTGGCAATAGCACATCACTACATTTCTCCAACTCCTCCAGCAGACTGTAAATCAATATTTACGGCGAAAGATGCAAGAAATGCTTTAAGAAATTCATCCGAACTCACTTGATGATGTCAGTGATGTCAGTCTAGATATTGATGTAGTTTCTGTGACAACTGTAAAAAGAAAAGTACAAAAATCACAATTATACTGTATCATTATGACAGGGCTGGCTTCAAGTATGGTTTTTTGGCTTTGAGTATCAGAGAATTAGTTTACCAATGTTGTTCAGTTAATTTAATGCAGTGCATGGTCCCTGTTTTCAATATGCCCATTGTCCAATGGTGGCATTACATCAATAATGTAGGCCTGTAAATCTACGGCACAAATGAACTACATGTGTTGTGTGTGTGAATACATGCTTGAAAAATATAACATTTGTGTTGTCCAAATATTTTTATTTTAATAACCTTCTTTCAGAATAAACAATTTAACAAATCAACAGTAACTCTACATAACAGTATGTTTGTTATGACAATAGCGGTAGTCCAAAAAATACAAGCCGTGAGTTCATAGTCAGTATGTTTACATGCACTCAGTATTTGTCCTTGCTGCCATTAAAAGCAAAATGCGATTAAGCCATTTATTGCCTTAATTGCACTATAACTGAACTTTTAAAGTGAACTTCGAAGCCCAAGTCGTAAATGTAGTGAGTGTGTCACACTATCATCTGGCAGTGCAAAGTGCTGGACGTGTCTTCTTTCTGCGTGAGTGCTCTACTGGACTAGCCCACCAAGCACTGTGCACTGATTGAACACAACATTAATGTGTAACATTAACTTTAGCATTAAGTGTACAAAGTCTACATACTTCAACCTACTTTCTCCACACTTGTTTTCAACTGTATGCTCTGTACGGATAACATGTTATATACAGCATCTACTGTATTTATACAGTATATTAGCAAAATTAGTAACAAAAAGGGTCAGATTTAAGTTCATTTTACTGAAATTGCATGTTTCCTTTTCACAGTTATGCGCATTCACAGCCAAGGAGGCTAAATTAACCCTAGTCTGACTTAAATGAACTAAACCACACAAGTGTGAACAGGTGTGAAAAACTTGTTTCGCCTCATACTGATTGACAGTAACTTCAAAGGGAAGATAGATATTTTCCTGACTTTGGTTTTGAATGATTACCATAAGGTGACCTGTGTCTCTCAGAAGCATTGCCTGTTTTTCTGTTTGTCCCTTCTGTCCACTTTGTACTGTAAATGTGGTCTTACTGTCTGAATGAAAAGCCTTGCTAATGTCAGAGCACTGTTTGTTTATTACTCCTAAGTGAAACAGTCATTCTGCTATCCACAATTTGCCCCTGGTCCATTTGCACAATGCAGTTTGAGAAACTCTGTTGATGCACCATTAATAAAATTAATTTAAAAAAAACTGTTTGGCCAAAAATAAGAATGCATTATTTTCTATATGTATTTATTGAATGAACAATCTGTGATCCAATAGTAAACAAAACTCCAAACTCAAAATTCCCTGTTGACACTCTCTACTCGATTGTCAGGTGTTTTAATGACTAATAAATGTAAGAAGAAAAATAAATAAATAAATAAGAAGAATTGGGTTATTAAAAATAGCTAAGGTGCAGAATATTTAGTCAAAAGTACTTTTTAATTCGATTTATTTTATTAAAAGAATGTAATTTTTGAATTGTTAATTAAGTATCGACTTAGCACCCGTGTCCCACCATGTTGTTTTCTGTCATAATGCCTTTCAGCCAGCTTTGCATTGTATATTGTGGCCACTAAAGGCACATAATTTCACGGCCTCTTTAAACAGCAACTATTTGTGCTTCAACAACATCCAAGAAAGCAAAAAAATCTAGTCTAATCTAGTCACAGCTTACTCCAAGAATGCATTCCATGTTCGCGTTTCAGCATCCTTACCTTTTCCACTTCCTCCATCTCCCTCCCCAGAACTGATAGTCTTGGTTGCCGTAGGATTGTCCATCAAATTTGGGCTATTTCAAAAAAGAACATTTTTTAATATAAATCTGTACTATTAAAAACAAAAACTCTGCTTTTAAAAAGTAGAGTTTTAGCGCTTTGAACTGGAATGTAATTATCCCTCCAGGCAGAATTGGCGCTCAAAGTCATTTTGAACATGTCATATTTCTTCATTTTACGTGGCAATATTTCTTTCCTTTGTAGCCATGTCACCTGAGGAGAGGGCTCTCAGGGGCCAACATGCTATTGATTTACAGTAAAAGGCGTGGCTCTTTGTTCACTTGTTCAATGTAGGTTTCCTTTTGTGATGCCAACCTTTAAGGTAAATAACTACAGAAACTCAAAGAGCTACAAGGTGTCAGTCATGGCTGCAGGAAATGACACAAAATCTTTGCCTGCAAGTCATTTCATTAGTCTACCCACATGAACTCAAATAGAAGCATCAGAATAAATAATAATACATTTTCACAAGATAAAGGCTTATGAATAAAACCAGGTGTATAGATTGATAGGAAATAATAATAATGTTAATAACAGCTTCATTCCATTCAAGTGCCATGGCTGCAGTATAATGCAGGGCGCTTCACAGTGTTCATCATTAATGTCAGTAGTTACACCTGTGGGTTTTTTCCTATATCACAAATGTGAGAAATGTTTCAATTGTTTCTGTAAAAACAATTAAAGCTGGAAAAAAGGCTGAAAATACACTCTTTGCCATACTCAGTGTCTCCCTCTTAAAATGTGGAGGTTATTTAATTTCATATATCCATCCACCCATTCTCTACACTATTTGCTGGGGTTGCAGGGCATCTGGAGCTTATCCCTTTCATTCACAGACTAAGACATTCACACCTATGGACAATTTAGAGTTTACAGTGCACCTGACCTGCATATGTTTGGATTGTCGGATGAAATCGGAGCACCAGGAGGAAACTCATGCAGACACAGAAGGAACATGGAAACTCCATAATAACACTTATAATACAATGTAATTATTTAGTGGCCAGTTGTATGGGCTAATCATTTGTTTGTCATCACTATCATTTTGCTATTTTTATGCAAAACCAATTGTAAACTCTTGATTTTGGAGTTTGGACTTCTGTTGAAGGATTACATACTATTCAGATCTGTGCTGTTAATTAATTTTTGTACAATTTACAGGTCTTGGGCTCTCATAAATTCATGCTTGCATGGTCATCAACCTAAAAGTATGTTTTTCCCCCCCATAGATTATGGAAAGGTAACAGTTAAGGCATACAAGCTTTTGTGCTCATAGCAGTAAATTGCTTGAGGTGATCACTTTTTGTAAATATCTGCTTGATCTGAGAGGGGAAATAACACTCTTGACTGATACACTTCCGTGATACTAAGATTTAAAGCCATTGATTGTAGAGGTTATCCCTTTTTGTTTTTACATGATTGTGTCTGAACTTGTGCCACATTATTATTTGAGTATTTGAAATCAAAAATTTCTTTCCTCGAAGGAATAAAAGGATCACCACTTAGGCAACACAATGTTATTTGCCAAATTATATTCTTACACACTTTCATCCCATCAACTTTTGCAACGCTTCCCTTTTGAACTTGTCAAGACTACATTCATGGTACATGAAAAGCATGTAAAATACAGTCATGAACTCCAACAGAGCAATAAATGTTACAGATACTCTACCTCTACTATTATTATAGTTACAGCTTGTACAATTATTGATTAAAGTGGTCACTTCAAATAAGGGTAAGTGTTTGACTCTCAGAAAACAACATTGTATGTTAAAGTACAGTTTTAGTTTAATCATTAGTTCACAACTGCTTTGCATTTTACTTTCAGAAAATCTTACTTTCCTTGATAAAGAGCTTAAGTCAGTTTTACTTACCTTTAAGTTAATTTGTGCAAAAATAATCCCCCCAACACCCTGAGCAAAAAACAAAATCAAATGTGTCCTCCTCCCTACATCGGTGGGCTGCAGTGCTTACATGTCCAGGTGCTGCAGGGAACAATGTCAGGAACATGCATGTGCTTTATGTATTACCTTTTTCTGACTCACAGCTTCTGCTGACAAGTTCCAACAGAGCACTTGACTGTGACAGGCACATCATTTAAAAAAAGAAAAATAGCCTTGAGCAGAATGGATGAAATAGTGAAAGAGTATGTTTGAGGAACGTGTATCACTACAAAGATGCACTACTGTAACTAGATAATTACTTTTGCTCGATTCTGTAACTACGTGCTTGTTTATGGTGGAGATAAATTGGGGAACATGCTCTGAAAGTCATAAGGCATAAAGAAATATGACCTTGAATCTCAAAGGGTGGTAAAATACCAAACTGGAAAGAGACAGATAATAAAATGAGCACAATTCAATCTACCTTTAACTAGATTAAATTGAAATTGCACATTTGACAGTGTGCAGCTCTGTCAAATGTTACTGCCAGCATCAAATTCCACCCTAAAGACATTAGTCTAGTTCAGTATCAGATATAAGCAGGCTTTTGTAATGGAAATTTTAATTTAAAAGCATACGAAGCAAGGGAAGTGAATTCCAAGCGTAAAACAAAATGGGACAGAAGAATAAGAATAATACATTACATAAGAGATAACCTGTGTTCCTTGTGTGCAAAGGCAAATAGTTGAGCATGTAGTGAGGATTTGGTGACATACTTTAAGCCTCAGAGTGGCAGTGAGGCCTGACATCCACACTGGCACTGCACTGCCACCTGAACCATGACACTGTGCTCTGTGGGATGTCTGATTCATTTTTATTGGAGCTTCACAAGATTACACACACACACTGTTAGTGGCTAAAGTAAAACTATCAGCATTACTAAAAGGAAAGCATTGATGTTTACCTTACATTTCCTCTGTTATACTTTATTGTATGTTTTAGATTGATACTATGTTATGTAAATGTGCTCAAACTTGCATGAATCAATACTCTTTTATGAAAACACTGAGTAAAAAGATTTCAAAGTTAGCCTCTTAAGTTTTAGTTAGCATGGGGTCAGTTAGAAGTGATTGGTGTTTTAGATGAACAGGAGAATCTTTTCTCGCATGTTCTCACTGTGAAGCAAACTCAGTTAGTAAATCAGAATAGACGGCAGGTGGATTTGCTAAAGCCTTAATTCATGAAGGCTGTGCAGTACGAGTTTGTGGCCAAAGTTGATCTAAGATGCAAAGATGTGAATAATGTGTTCTTTGGTAACTGTTGTGTTATTGCTCAAATAAAGTACAAGGTAAAAATTAATATACTGAGAAGCTTAACTAAATTTTCAAGTTGCTTTTTAAATCAGGATACCTATTTGCAATGGGGCAGCATCCACATGTTGACAATTAGAATTAGAATGGACCCCTACGCAACGCAGAACGGGCCACCCGGAAGGGAAGGGTGTCAAATAATAGCAGAATTAAAGCTTATACCTTTTCTTGTGATTTATGACTTATGACTTGTGACTTATAAGTTGAAATTGACAAAAGTATTCAGTCTCCCAAATTCTTTATTGCACTGTTAATAGTACAGAAACTTTGTTTTTGTTCAGAACTCAACCTAACCTTTTAAGTCATAAAATAAAGAGAAATAGCGTTGGAAAAATGATTAACACCCTAGATTTATTATTTGGTAACACAGTGGACATGGGAACATCAAGGTCTCTGGAGATGGACTTGTAGCCTTGAGATTGTCCATATTTGGCTATGATCCTCTGTCTGACCTCCTCCTGCTTTTTTGTCTTACTCCATGCTCATTGTGGTGCATGCTGTGACAGAAAACAGCAGAATGAATACTTTGCTCCATTTAAACTGGT
>OMOW01105533.1:0-12959 GCA_900312555.1 Lamprogrammus exutus
CATCTCACACGTTCCACCCAAAAGCCTCATGTTTTTGTGGGCTCTTTGTCACACTTTAGTGTTGGCTTATGTATTCAGCTATGACAATATGACCACTAGAGAAGCCTGTTGAGTTGTGATAGAAAGAGACTGAGTGCATCTGTTAACATTGATTTCAATAGTTTCAATAGTAACTGAAAAGTTTATAAGTTTATAACTGAAAAGTTGTCCATTCAGCTTATTTCTAATGTCCATTGGTAATAAAGCACTTCAAACTTAAAGTATCAATCTTAATACTTTCTTGAAACCATGTTTTAAGTTATGAATTACTACCTCTGGCATGTCACTGGGCCTGTGGTGGCCATGGCCCCGAGGAGCGGTGCCCCGCGGCAGGAGGCTTCCTTTATTTTTCTGCATGGAAGGTGGCAACCCTATCATAGATATGGTTTCCTTCTATTTATTTATTCTATTATTTTTCATGCAGCTCAGACTACATAATGATCCCTGTCAAATTCATTTCCCAAGAAGCAGAACTGCTTCTTTTTTTCTTCTGAATCTATATGTGAGATGGTTTTAAGTGTTAGTCTACAAGTGGTTGCATCATCTTCTACTTCACCCACCTGAAGAGAAAATATGCTCCTTTGCTGATGTGATTCTGTCCCACAAAGATCTTTCCCAGTGTCAGCGACTTCTTTACTGGCTAGGAGGAGAAATGCACCCAGCATCCACAGAATGTGTTTTGTGACACAAACAAGTGCTGAAACTGTTTTATATTTACAAGTCAAATTTACCACTGGGTTTTTTCTTTGGAGAACGGCCAAAAGTTTCAGCTTTGATGACAAATTTAACTGTCTGCATTTGAACTGGAAATCATCGGAAATTTCAGAAAGCCAGGGAGGTAATACATTTTCCTATGCAATATGACAAAGCATGTGATCAGCATTCTGTTTGTTTGTTGCTCTAATCAATCGGTATGAAGACCAAAGAGAACAATGTTGATAGCGTCTATGAATAATTCAGCAGTTATGCTTTTCGTCGACAGTTTGAAGAACTTCAAAGCCTGAAAAAATCAGTAAACTTTACAAGCAGGCTCTTCATTTTGTGGAGTGAATATGCTCTAGCCATTACAGTAACTACTTGTTCGAAAAAGTTATATAGGGCCGTAAGTACTTACTTAAGTTTTAATGAATCTCTATCAATTATTTATTCAACTAATCCTTGAGCTCAACTTGCAGTGGTAGTTGTCACCATCACTGTCAGATTACAGTCGCTTTGTGTTTACTTAAGCCTCATCAAGATGCAAAAATCAGTACAACAAGATGAAACTTGTACATTTGGGAGTTTCTTGGGGCATTTCAACGAGTCTGAAGTCTTCCTGACTCTTAAGTCTCTATACACCACAAAATACCCTGCACATTCATCCCACCTCCTTGACTCATCCTCAGCTCTTCCAGCAGAACTTATAACATTCTTACACTGCTTACTGAATCCTTCCAGAGCTTTGTTTCAATAAAAAGGAACCATCCAGGCAAGTGCAACGGATTTAAGTCAATGATGTATAAGGGAAGCTAGGTGTGTTTTATGACTTTAACAGTGAACACAACATTCATTAAATTTGAACGTCTCCATTTCTGATACGTAATCGTCATTTATTATTTTTCTCCTGTCTTTTTAATATTTCCTTGAGCTTCTCTTCATTCACATTCTCATGAGTTTTGCTCCTCTCTCGGTGCAATTTGTCTTGGTGGTGATGGCGATGTGTGAGAGTGAAGTCCAGAGAATGCCTGTGCTCGGCTTCGTCCACGTTACACAGCGGGCGGAGCCATCACAGTGTCTGCCACATGGAAATAAAAGCCGCTACGTTTGCAAACGGTAGTTAGAATAGAAGAAGCCTTTTGGATGAACAAAAGTGAAGAAGGAGAGCAAAACATCATCAATCTAATATTCCAGTGAAACATTTTACTACCTGGACTACCTTACTGAGATGAACTTTCACAGACGGTAAACCTTTTCATTACACACTGAGCCTAAACAGCAATGAGCACCCATTTTCCTAGTAGAAACTAGGAAACTATTAAGTAAGAAATAGATTTTCTGAGTCATCCTGCTCAAAATTCTCTGGTGTTTGAAATACGGTGCCTGTCTTCCATCATCCGGTCGCTGGCTGTGACGACACATGGGAAACAATCAGTGGGCTGCTCCTTCAATGCAACCTGGCTGACAGGAGGCACCAGTACAATTCAGCACTATTTCAAAGAAAGGCCAGGAATTGGCAGCCTAGCTTGAGTAAAATCGGTTGGGCTGCAAATGGAATGAAGAAGGAAGTGAGCACTCGGCTATTTTCAACAACAGTGCCAAGCCGTACCAAACCATGTCGAGCTATTACATTTAGTGTAAATAATGAAGCCAGTCTGGAACAAGCCCTTTACATGCCTGCCAGTCTCATGCTTTCCCATCAAAACCAATTCATCAAAACCAGAAAGATCCATCTTGAAAATGACCACCGGGACTAAAGTCGAAAACAAAAAACATCTTCCATTGACTGTACACAACCAAATGAACTTTGACTGAAGGGTTTCCTTCCTTTTTATTTTATTATGTACTTACAAAGCACATTCAGTTTATCACAAGTGCACTTAAATTGCAATTATTGTGCAGGTATTCCCTATCTTAACGTTTGCTGAGTATCACATTGCATGAGTAGTCTTTATTATCAGATAACAATTGCTGGTAAATGGTAACAAATACAGTTCTCACTGAGTGGAGATGAAGCCAGAAGGATATAATAAAGTTATACAGGCCTTGGTCATTCAAGACTGATTCAATTATATCCTAATGGTCTAGATTACCTAGTCTGTGATCAAATAAAAAGAAGTACCACTTTCCTATAAAAGTACACCTCGTCCACTCTGTAATTGCAACACATTCATTGAGTCACTGTAATTAAGCCCACACAGTTAAATGAGTTGGTGAACAATGAAAACCCTACATCCTGCAATGCAGTGCAGTGACATACAGTAGCAGAACATTAGGCATCCTTTTGTTTCATCTGTGTATGAGAGAGGAAATGAGAATCACGGCAATTTCCTACTCTCTGTTCACGCAGCACATGTCAGGAATTAACTTAGACAGGCTTCTATTGTGTAAATTCCATTAGACTGATGGCTGTGTGCATGTGTGCAAATGAAAAGTGGAAGCGAATTGTGGAGTGTGTGAGGGTGTGCATTAGACCCTGTCACTGTCTACAGCCCAGAGATGCCATACATGACTACTGACGCTGATAGAGGCTTATCCTCTGGTGGATTTCCTCAATACATCTCATCCCCTTGTGCAGAATTCGTTTAATACAGTGGGAGGCTTAAGCTAAACAAAACCATAGTTCAAGAAGGGATCCCACCTAGACTACATAAACAGCTTTTGTGCTTTCCCTCCTCTCATTCTGCTGCAGTTTGATGGGGAAACGTATTGGGTTTGAGATCTCAGCACAAAATTCAACTTCCTAAAATCCATGAATGGTATGTATGCACAATGCTACCTACAAGGATTACTCACCAAAGGGAAAGACACACATAACAGAAAGTTCTAAACAGCACAAAGGCACATAATAATGTGAATACACAACATTCATTTTTCAAATAAATATTTTTGCGCAGATCAGTCAAATGTTGTTTGCCTTTTGCCAAACATACTGTATGTCCTGAAGCTGGGTATTAGTGTAAAAGATAACCATAATCGCAATGTAAATATAAAGTAACTAGAGGTACTCCTGGTTTGAAGGATCCAAGTCCAGGGTCAGGTTCACATTACTATAATCAGGTCCCCTGCTACTGCCCAGAGTCTCGGGTCTGTGTATCAGACTCCCCATCAGCTCTGATAACGTTGTACACCATAATCATCACAAGAGAAAATGTACTTATTGAGGTGAGATGCAGAGACCTGAAGTGTTCTTTGCCCACATCAGGACCAAGTTGAAGGAAAAGCTACTCTTTAATTAATTTGGATTCCTTGCTGCTGCCAGTGTTGGAGTTCTCTCTCTATCCCTGACTCCCTTTCGGGTCCGGCCTCTTTTTTGAAAATTAATTCAAGAATATTAGGTTAAATTACAAAAAAATTACTACAAACAATCATGACAAACTATGTATTACACATGAACTTAAGGCAAGGGTAAAATATATATAAAAATGCAAAAACAAACTCATATTATTCGTTTGAAATATTAGTGGGGCTAGTAGTACTAAAATATTGCCATGTTGTAACAATAGGGAGCTACTTACATCAAATCCTTGCATAACTGTTTGATTGCTTCATTATTCTGTTTTTTTAATTTATCCATTATCTATATTTTTGGTAAAAAAATGTAATTGAAAAAACAATAGATAGCTAACTAAACATATCAAGATATGTAATATCTATATAATAATCTATATATAATGTAATATGTAATGTAACTAGCACAGAATTTCATTACACCAGTTAAACAGCCATGGTGCCACTGAAAATGGGGGACACATGAGGTGACAAATGAAAGGGGTCAGACTGGGCTGTGAGATATGCTTACAAAAACAGCTAAAGCTGTATCCGGATTTATCAGAGGCTGACCAAAGCTTTTGCTCAAAAACCTTAAATATGACAACTTTGCAAAAACAAATTTTTTTGATTAGATTCTGATCAAAGAAAATATTTCATTTTATTTCAAAGGCTCTTCATCACACTGAATCTGACCATGTTTATGTTGTTGGCAAACTATGCCAGCATAAAATATTGATGTGATCGAGGGTTTCAATGCAGCAGACCAGAAGTGACAATTAATCTTAGCATTTGGAATTGATATACATAATAAGACCTGTATTATGTGTCTGCATTTCTCTATATTTGTGGTAAAAAAAAATGTAATAGAAAAAAACAATAGATAGCTAACAAAACATATCAAAATATGTAATACTTCAAACTAGCACAGGCACAGGATTTCTCTGACTACTGATTTATTATTGTGACGTTCACTGGGACCAATTGTTGAGTATCAGCCTGACTGAGACCTTTCAATTTCCACAACCTTTTCCTTTTTGACACCTTTGATTCAGTAGGTTGGAGGTTTGTGAGGTATTGCAGTGATGTCAAAGTGTCACGTTTTCACAATCAAAGGCAGAATATGGCAAACTCCACATCATACTTATGTCCAAATCCCTGTATTTTGTCTGTATTTTTCTTAGTGCATCTGTGACACTAGACTTAATTTCCTTCCCCAGAGCAAAACAGCATTTTAAAGAGGCATAATGTTGAAGATGTGTCAGTTTATTAACTAATTTTTCTTTTAACCAGGTAATTCCATATCATGGCGATATCAGGACTGAACACTGAAGCCAATCCAAGGATGCACTGATCAGAAGAGTGATGAAAGTGCAAACAAGGTTAACTTTTCAGACATGGCTGTTTAGCCAAACATCAACAGTAAAAAAAAATTTAAACATCACACTCCTGACACATCACAAGTCCACTGCAGGGAAATTTCAGTCACATTTACATGGATGGACCATCATGAACCTCAAGCAGCCAGATTATTGGCCTACCAATAGTTGCTGGTCAATATTCAAGAGTATTTGTGACTCCCCAACAGTTTGAATGTAATGCAGGCAGACATTTTCAGTTTTACGTCTCCTGTTTATGTTCTTTGTGTTGCTTTTTATGTTTATGTTTGTTTTATGTTAAGCCTTCATCATTGAAACTATTAAAAGCCAATGTCGCAATGAAGAAAATAAGAAACAAATGCCATATCAACTACTGAATAAACACAGAGAGCTGCCTAATACAGTAGTGGTATCACATGATAATGTGACACAAGTGAAAATGATTCTGGAAAAATGAAAATTGAACATGCACACATGCAGACAACTGAAAGAAAAGGGCCAGGATTAAAACCTGCTTCTACTGATGCATCTGTAAATTCCAAATTCTGATTTCAAAAATGTTATATACTGATATATCATATGATGTAGTAAACTACCACCACCACAATGTAGCTTTGACTAAACATAATGCAGTCATACGTGGTGAACAGAGCAATGTATGTTGCCTGTCTTCTGCTGGCATCATGTGGTGCACCTGTTTGTTTTACCAGAAGTGCTGTGATGCAAACTAAGTAGTTTCCTACCAAAATAAAAGCATTTGCAGATGATGCTGCTCAGGCATTGCTGGGTGCTCTTTGATTGCAGGTGTCTTAAGGGAAGGAGAGAAATGCACATTATGTTTTGTTTGGAAGCCATGAGGTATTCTTCAGGGATATGAGGGATGGCTTTTAGTATTTGTTTAGTTTATTCCCTCTCATTAGGCTCCCTGTTGGGAAATGTGTGAGCAGCAATGAATTTAGTTGAATTGGTATATTTCCTAATTGGCACAAGTCTTTCTAATGTGTTGCATTTACAATATGGTCTACTCCAGCGCTACTTTATACAATATGACTTTTCATCTGCCAGTATTTATGAGTCATTTTGAAATTAATTGATTACTTGTTTGATGTAAAGACATGGGAGACCATGATACAAAATACACCCTCTTTGTTAACATCAAGCACACAGGGAGATATGGTGGGATATGGGGTATACTGAGAAATACAAACACATGAATGTAAGCCGTGATCCACATGCACCATGAACAAAAATCCTTCCTTCTCTCAACCTGCAAATATATTCAACACTGATGCTGTGACAGAATCTGCATCCGTATGCAAAGCAGTGCCTGTAAAGCACCAGATCACATCAACATGTGATCTAGTGAATTTTGTGGACTATTAGAGTGTGTAAATTGTTGTTCCAGTTGTGTTAGCAGGACGCTACTGATTTGGGAAAGTAAAAAACTTTCTTTCATATTCAGTTTGACACTAAAATAGCTACAATATGCTTCCTGCCTTTGCCTGTATGTGTACAACGTCAATTGAACGCCATTGAAGCTGCCAGACGTCCAATGAAGTCCGCTGGACACTGGAAAGGATGGAAACACCTGCTACCAGCTGAGTTTTGATGTTTTTTCTCCCAATCTTTTCATGACTTTTTCGTAACATTTTGGGAGAACACAAGGCAATGCTTGGTCTGGTAGACTTTAATTAAAACTGCAGGTGTCTTTCTCTTTTTGATGTGTTTCAACATGCTTGCATGGTTTGAAGTCATTACTCCAGTTAAACAGCCACAGTGTCACTGAAAATGGAGGTGCCACATTAACTGACAGACTGGGCTGTGAGATATGCTCACAAAAGTAGCTACAGCTTTATCTGGATTTATCAGAAGCTGACCAAAACTTTTGCTCAAAAACCTTAAATATGACAACTTTGCAACAACTAAATTTTTTGATTAGATTCTGCTCAAAGAAAATATTTCATTTTATTTCAAAGGCTCTTCATCACACTGAATCTGATCATGATTATGTTGTCGTCAAACTATGCCAGCATTAAATATTGATGTGATCGAGGGTTTCGACACAGCAGACCAGAAGTGACTATTAATCTTGGCATTTGGAATTGATATACGCGATAAGACCTGTATTATCTGTTTGGCTCTAGAGAGACAGAAACAAGTGATCATTACGTGGGCTGAGGAATAAATAAAAATGTATTTACCACACTACAAGTGGCGTATCCAACCACATCTGTGAAATCGAATCAACCCCAACACTTAATGATGGAGGCGATGCACATTTTTGTTGTTTGGCTGCTAAAAGGAGAAGGGAGACGATTTTCTGATAGTTTTGGTGATTAAGCGTAAACAGAAAAAGCGTGGACAGAACTCCCAGTGTACAATCTATGGAGATATACTGTAACTTGAGAACTCAAGACTAGAATTTGTGCAAGCAAAACAGTGGGACTGCAACCTATCACTCAATTCTTTGTGTGTCTATACATACAATCAGCCTGTTCCTGTGTTTATATAGCACGATCTCTAGAGTTATTTAGGTTTCTGAGGTTTTTCTTGGGAGATGGACTTGAAAAAAAAAGAGGCACTGACTGCAGCCAATACAGGAACATGTTTACACTACACCCACATTGTACCATCAGTGTTTGATACCTGCCCACAAAGCTCAGTGTCTGTCAGTAAACAAGACCACCTCCTCCTCTCTGGGGGTTCATTAAAATTGGAGTACTGGCTCCCCTTGTCAAACAGAGTGCTTTGCTTCTAACAATCCAATAAATATGATGAAGCTCAGCTGGAGTGACCTGTGCAGTGTAGCAAATTACTTCATGAAAGCTCAGAGCAGGCAGGGGAAATGAGACCAGTGACACATCTTTGTGGGCCATCTTTCAACGTTAAAGCTGCCTTTTTATTGAATAGGAAGTTCATCACACATCACATTCTTCTGCCCTTCACGAAGCAAAAGGTAAGAGGAGATATATTGTAAAATATTGTAAAGTAATTTTCTAACATATTCAGTCTAGCATATTATTTTTTCCCCCTGTCTTGATGTAATTCTATCTATCTGAGCAACATAGAACAGTTAATCGACAGGTTCCTTGACCTCTAATTTGTCTACATTATTCCCTAATTGTACATTATGATACAAGATGAGGCTGGCTCTTATTTTTAGGGAACCCTGTCCATTAAGTCTTGTAGTCTTTATTATTTTACATGTGTCCCTAACTTTATAAATACATTATAGAATGTACACAAGCTATGATCATAACAACACCATTTTTGATGTCATCGCAATTCGCTGTGACTTAGTTAGGTTGACCCGGTCATGCTCCACTACTCTCTGGACTATTGAGCAAAGCTTCCTCCTCCGCGTGCTGCCCTCCTTCAACCTCAGCAGTGGACACTGTTGCATATACATGGTCTTTAATTATTGGATAATACACATCCCAAGACCACTGTAACGCGGCGTCCAGTGTATCTATCTCGGCTTGAGTTGCGGCATGGATAACATTGTTTTCTCACTGATTGCTGAATTACAGGTGAAAATGGTGGACTGTCAGGCTCCACTTGAACTTTTCCCTTCAGGAGCCATAGCAGGAGGAGTAGATGTTTATATTGGAGAGCATCCAGCAACTCTTGTCTCTGTCGTTTGTTGGAGTGGTTTTCACTCCACTTGGGTTGTGTGGTTTTCACTCAATAATCTGAGTTTTTCGACAGTGTTTGAGCGGGAAAAATTTGGTTCAGCATTTAGTTTTAGTTGACATTTACTGTATAATCTACAGCACCCATCAACTCTTTTAGCGATAGTGGTTGTGGACTGGTAAAAATGTATGCCACCACTCACGCTCACTTAAGAAGTACAACCTGAATAGATCATCAGCCCACAGTGCTTAGCATGTCTAATGTAATGCCAAACTGGCTAGGTCAGTATTGTTATTATAAGCTGTGAATTGTGAACACATTTTATGTTGCTTTTGCAATACATTTTGATAACTGAATGTATTTAGGTGTTTCGTCTAGCAGGGTTCCTTTTAAATTGTGAGCAAATCGTATTCACAGATGGAACCTCAGTGTGCAGTGGCATACCCAAACCAGATTTATAATGTACAGAATGGGTCGTGAAGAATTGTCTCTCTCCCTCACGTCTTTCCCTCAGAGGCTGATGATTAATGTAAAGTGAGACCTCTGATCTATGAACATGCTGTGTGAGAGGGAAAACCTGACCCCGTGTTTCTCTGAGCCTTTCTTAGTCACAGCCAAAGCTTTTCAGCTTATTATACATGTTACAGCCAAACAGCCCAATCACTGCCTTTACTAATTACACAGGGCTCTCTCTTCTCTCACTAATTCATCCCAGCTTTTCTGCAACCGACATACTTCAGGTCAATTTCCATCAAGGTTGATCTATATATAGCCTGACTGCAGAGGTCGTCCATTCCATTATAGATTTCCTCATAAAGACATTTCAAACAGGGGCCAGTTGTCTGAAAATGATTGCATGTGTATGACTTACCTACATTATGGGGTGCCATCAGTAATCACAGGTTGACAGCATATGGAGAAGAGGAGGGAAGAAAAAGAGAAAGAAAGAAAAGGTTAATTATGGGGGGGTATGGAAAAAAGATTCACACTTCTAAGCAGGAGAATTGTTGGCACCTTTGGAGCAGTGATTACTAAACTACAACACCATGCCACACTGGAAAGACACCTCTCGACTCCCAGCACAGCCAATCTTGATAAAACAGTGCATCTCTCCCCATCCATGTATGAAGTCATTTCCAACTTGATTATTAACTGTAGCTGTGTGAGTGGTTATGGAGTGATTATTCTAACTTCAACTGGTTTACTTTCAATCCTATGTAGTTCAATGTTTGTTAATCAAGTCAACAAAGCAAAAGCTATTGGTCAATTTCCTGCTTTAAATGTTACCAAGGGTACTTACTTACACATTAAACTGGGTTATGTGTTCTTGTTTTCATTTAGGGTCTACTTTAAAAGCTTTACAATGCTTTAATGTTCAAAACATATTGATCCATTTCTAATCTCCCTTAATGCACTACAGATGAGTAAACAAGTCATTTTAGGTACTGTCCTTTAGAATCCTGCTCTGCTCTGATTGGCCGGCTGTATCAGGCCACTCAGACTGTGAGACTTGGATGACAAACACTGGCTTACTCGCCTTGAATATTGTGTGTGTGTGTGTGTGTGTGTCTAACAAAAATGCTGGAAAAATGCTCAAAATGACCAAAAGATTCTCAAAATGACACAAAAACTCAAATTACCTTTTCCAGAATGTTATCTGCTCCAATTCTTTTAAGTTTGGTCAAAATCTAATTTAATTTAATTTAATTTTAAGCCTTTATTTGTCCCACGATGGGGAAATTTCCAAGGAGCAACTAGGGATTCAGTGCCTTGCTCAGGAACACTTCGACATGCTCCCTAGGAGGAGCCTGGAATCGAACTAGGAACCTTCGAATCCCTAGACGACTGCTCTACCTCCAGAGCCATGCCGCCCAAAAATCTGAGGTTATTTAATGCATTTTCATTAATATCAGGTTTATTTGAGGAATGTTAAATTATTGTGCTTTTTGAAAACTGGAACAGGAAACAGTCAGTACCAGCGCAGAATTTACAAAATGGCCGCCTGTCTTTATTATTGGCGTGGCACAAGACTCTGGGAGTGTTCCCCACAATACACTTAAATATGTTAAAAACATGTTAAAATTGTTATTTTTTGTGTGCCTGCGTTCGGGGGTGGATCATAATAAGTGTGTTTCATGTTTAATTATCCTTATGCATGCTGTGATGGCCATTTATGTTCATTCACTGTGACCGTAAGACAGAGTGTAAGGACTAGGAGTAAGTACTGTATCTGTGTTGAAATGGTCCATTTCTGTGGTTCAAATGTAATCTGTTTGCAGAAATTTGTTCACAGAGGTGGTACCTGAGGTTATGCAATGTATAGGGCACAGGAATCTAACGCAGGACAGGAACCTCTTGAGTTGCTTTGATTCCCTCATCTTGAGGCTCACCACAGCATTTAAAATTTGAAAATGTATATAAGGAAATCTGGGGCAACCAGTTTGAATGGGCCTGATGCAGCTGACAAAATTAATAATAGTATTTTCTATCATTTACAGGTGCTTGGTAGTACAAGAATAAGCTCACAGTATTTTAATGCTGCTTCATTAAATGATGATTCTTATAATGATTCTTATTATAATGATTATTGTAACTTGATTGCTTCACAGTGAGAACATGCGAGAAAAGATTCTCCTTTTCATCTAAAACACCATCCCTTCCAACCGGCCCCATGCAGACATGCCATGGTTTGCGGATAATGTCAGGGTGCTTGGACCCCTTCATACTTGCTATGCAGGTCTAGTTATTCTTGCATTTTGTTTGTTGACTCATAATGGTTTTGGGCTGATACTAAGAATCTTTTCCTCTGATGTCTCCATTTCTTGAAATAATCTTTTATTTTTCCCATCTTAAATTCTTCATTAAATGTGGCATCAAAATTATTGCATTGCTGCCAAGAACTAAATTTCATCAATTATTCCATTTCAAAAGTATAATAAAAAAATCCTTAATAATTAACAGGTTAGAGGCAATTTTGAGGCACAGTAAATATCTGCAGCAGGCTCTCACTGGGTGAAAGCTTGCCACCAAAGTTACAAGAAAATAACTGCAGAGAGCCATAATCCATGACCAGATGCCTGCTGATATTTCTAGGAAAAGGGCAAAAATGAATTGACCTTGATATATACATTACAGATGGATTAATGAGATGTAAGAAAACATGAATCATGCAACATTGTGACAAAACTGGGAAAAGATTAATGGGTAACATTTCAAAAATAAATGACATGCTGCAATTTTAGCCCCATTTTATTTATTGAAGACAACACTCATCCTAGATTGTGTATAAATAAAATGTGTGATCTAAGAAAACAAAAGTAAAAAACAAAACACTGCCCATTACTTTCCATCCAAATGAGTCACACTGACAATACAGCATGGATTTGAAATGGATGCGTTGGACACGGACATAATGATGCTGGAAACCATTTCCTGGAGGCCGAACAGGTTTTTTTTAAAGTGGCCCACAGTTGCTCTGCCAAAAAGGTTAATGTTGCTTGGTACTCACTAGTGAGGGTGTAATTATAAATGGGACGACATCACATTTACATTAGGAATACTGAGAATATCAGCTTCTTCAGCGCTACAGCCACATCAGAGAAATAGAATTAAAACACTTAAGGATGATGATTGTATAATTGAAAACAAATATATATAATTGACATCCAATCCGCTATACTCTATACTTGCCATTGTCACTCGTGCTTGAATGTGCATAATTAGGGGTCCAAGTACAAAGTGCTGGAACCCTATTGTTTTTGCTCTGATTTTTATCATTATTATTATTATTATTATTATTAGGGGTCCAAGCACGAAGTGCTGGAACCCTATTGTTTTTGCTTGGATTTTTATTATTTTATTTTATTTTATTTTATTTTATTTTATTTTATTTTATTTTTTCTTCTGCCAGAAATTCCCTAAAACGGATTCTGCGGCCCAAAC
>OMOW01105535.1:0-10148 GCA_900312555.1 Lamprogrammus exutus
TGGGGACCATAGCTTTAATAACAAATAAAATTGTTGGTTAAAAAAGCTGGTTAAAATATAGTAAAAACAGAGGAGAGGATTTTTTTTCTCTCTTATTGGGGGTCCTTTAGCTCTTATGGGGGGGTCCTCGGTTTGTAACATATTGTAACACTTCACAGAACTCTTTGGTTACTGCAAGCAATATCTTTAATCATGATCGTTCACTAATTTGTGAAAACTTTTACTAATATATTTTGATGTATTTCCACTATTCACATGGCCTTTTGGTTCATGTTGCACACACACGAAATGGCCACGAGGTGGTAGAAATACCACACAACGGAAAAACACTTTATTATAAATAAATGGCTTCTATTCAAATTACACCAAAGTAAACGTGTATACATTTTAATGTAATTAATTGAGTTATCATTGTGGCTTTGAACTTGTTCAGCACTAATGCTACTCACCGGATTTTCACCTCTTCCCCAAACATGAAGAAAAGGCTTTGGCCGGAACAATTTTGACCATTATGTCATATAAGCAGCGACGGATCATTTAGGACAGCCGAGAGATTGACTCTTATCAATCTGGGATCAAATCCTTCAAGCATCTCGGATCATTCGGTTACACATGAAGACAATAGATTCAGACTTAATCAATGAATAGTGAGAACGCATAGTGAGAACTTTAATAAGGTCCTGGGCAGGTGGTGCAACCAAAGCTGTAACTCATATTGATATGACCGGTGATAAATAGATTTAATTGTTGTAAATCACGTGTGTGTCACGTGAGTCAGCTGTCGGCCCTGCCAGTGTCCAGTGGCAGCAGGCAGGCAGGCAGGCAGGCAGAGGAAGCAGCACACAGCCGAGGTAAGAGCTCCGCTCACCGAGCAACACTGATGTGACTCCCCGGCTTTGTTTATACCGGGTCTCATTTCAACCAGCCACACTGGCGATTATACCACCCTACGTGTGTCTGTGTTGAAAAGCTACACGTGAGTACCTTTTTTGTAAACATTAGGGTGTGTAGCCCGCTAACATGTTAGCCGTAGCTCCTTAGCGGGTGCCAGCGACGGATGGACTGAGGCAGCGCGTCTCCGCTGATGGTGGCTCAGGACCAAGCTAGCTTGTAGCTAGGGTAGCTGCCATTATTTGTTTGTGGGGGAAATAACCTAGCCAGCCGACTTTAGCTGCATCTCCCGCTGGACCCTGAGATCACTGGGAGAAATAGACAAAGCGACACAGGACGTGTTTCTGTGTGTGGAACCCACGAGAGCTCTATTTTCTTCCTGCATTCAGAGTCTAGCTAGCTAGCTAAGAGCCACTAGTGATGGGTGTTTTTGTACTGTTTGGGCATCACCCCACGGGCTACGGCACTGCCTGACAGCCAGTCGGTATAACGGCTCCTCCGCACCTCAGGTATTAAATTGTGTTTCTTTTACAAGAGGTACTGAGATGTTCTTGTGTTGTCACCTGTTCGTGTTTTAGCCTGATAGATATTGTTGTGACCACTGCCTTGTCGCATATGACAACTGCCTTCTTGTCGTCGAAACGTGATTGACATTTTGGTTTATCGTCAGTTGTCACTAACAGCAGGCTGTTCTGTTTGTTTCTTTTCATATATTATCACTTTCATTTTCTCCTACCCGCCTCTATCTGAATATTTATCTCTCAATTTCATTGTTTACTTAATTAGCAGCCACTTTGATACATACACCGCACTTAAATACGCTGTAGCTTAATAAACGAGAGCGAAACAATCCGTGTTGTCATAAGTAAACTAAAATTAAACAGTACTCACTACTGTTTTGTAGAAAACATAAATATAGTATATTATAATTAATTGCTGTTATTCATTTTATAAAACCGCCATCATGTATATATATATATATATATATAACGTTTGTAACATTTCACTTCAACTGATCTTCACCCCGCAGTCCTCCATGGGATCCTCAAATTGGCTTGGAAGGCAGGCTGGTTGACCCGATGAAGATACCAGGAGAAGAGGCTTTCCTGCTGGGTGTTATCTGATGGAGGAATCCCTGCTGCTCCTCCTCCTCCTCAGACAGCCGGGATAGCGTCAGCACAAAGCAGAGCCCAGAAATGACATACTGAACTGGACTGGAAGCACTGGGAAGTATGGATAAATTATCATAAGAGATAACAAGACTCAGCCTCTTCCTGGATCTAAAAATCTGCCACAGTAAATGTATTTTTGATTGAACACGCCACAATGAGCGTGTGCCTTTGATCGTGTTCGCTGCCTGGTCAGCTTTGTGTTATGTCCAGTCCAGCAATGCTCAAGTGGCATTTGTCACAGTTTTTTTGCGATTTTATATATTAAACGGTTAATTGGTAGATTAATCGATAATGAAAATAACAATTACTTGCATCCCTTCTTATGACCGTAATTGTGTGTGAGTAGTTGTGCTTTAGAGATCACTTTTAATGATTATTGCAAATCACCAAGGTAGCCGGAGGAAAAAACTCAAGTACTATGCACCCTTGTTGCTGTCCTGCATTCGACAACAAACCAGTCAGCTCAGGGGAGGAGAGGCGTTCATAACAGTACCGACCCCTCTTGAGGAATCAGTGATCCCTCCTCTGGGTGGTTTTTGACTGAGAGCTGCAGGGATGTTCGCTGCTGTGGAGCATGGCCCAGTCCTCTGCAGCGACTCCAACATCCTGTGCCTGTCATGGAAGGGCCGGGTGCCCAAGAGCGAGAAGGAAAAGCCTGTGTGCAGGAAGCGCTACTACGAGGAAGGTTGGCTTGCCACCGGGAACGGCCGAGGAGTTGTCGGGGTCACGTTCACCTCCAGTCATTGCAGACGGGACCGGACTACCCCGCAAAGAGTCAACTTCAACCTCAGAGGACACAACAGTGAGGTAAGAGGAGTGTATTGTGACAATAACTCAAATGAAAAGCCAACCCCACTCCAATCCAGGTATGACTGTCCTCATCATTAAATGGTGGCCATATTTTGTTGCTGTCTTTGCGTTTCCAGAGCTTGATGAACATAATTACTCACCCATCAAGTGAAAGCAGACATAAAACTCTTCTCCACACTGAAAAGCAATATAGCATCAGTTTCTTTCTTGGTGGTAGATTATTGATCTGCTCAGAGCAGGGTTCTCAATCCTGGTCGTCTAATCAGGGAGGATTTTACTCAATTCTACAAATCAACCCTCCTGTGGGATAGGGCACCAACACTACTCCTGGTTCAGAGAAATAAGATTGGAAAGTGCAGCTGTCGCATTTTTCCCCCCGTGAAAATGGACTGTCACAGGGACGGTCAGCTGGGGTTTTACAGTCAACCAGGGTGGGCGTTTGCCTGTAAGTATGGCGAACCCGGTTGTCTTGTTGATGAATGTTTCTCTTTCTCTGGGGTGTCTTACCTCGTGCTGTGGAGGACTGAAGTTTGGAAGGGGCTTTTCAGATGTTCAAACAGGAGGGTCTTGAATTCAAACTTCCCAAAAACCTATGATCTGACAGTCAGTGCTGCTTTCCACTGCAATTAGGCCAGGTGTGTTTGGCAAGGAAAACCAGCATATCCTCCATGGCTCATGGTTTGGCACCACTGCATTTGGTTGCCCTGCAGCCCCTTGGTTAAGACGTTGTTCCTATAGCTCACACAGTAATGCCCTCAGAAGTTCCCCACCAGTTCATTGACACCATTTATTTTATTGTTGCGATAAGTACCAGCCGAGTTTGGTCTATGTATGTTGCATGCCACTTGTATGCGTATCCCTGTCGATATTTAGCAATACTTACACAAATGGAGGTTGCACGTAGGATGTGTTTTCTGTTTTCGTGGGTGTAGCCGTTGGTCAGATGGAGCAAGGTGCTGCGTCAGCATTCCATAAGGCAGAGTGGTTGGATCCCTACAGAGGGTGACTGAAGCGCAGCAGAAATGTCATTTCACTCTGCCCAGTTGAATACGATCCAAGTACTGAATTTGAATTGTGAGTCGTTGGACGTTGAACTCATCTAACCTCAAATCATCCACCTGTTCGTGTTTGAAATGGGCTTTACCCTGTTATTTAGGCAAATGAAATGTAACACACACTACTATCGCATGTTTATTTTACTAGTATCAGTCATGAAAGTTCTATCACGAGAGTCCTTATATTTTGTTTATTTGGACCTCATTAGATATTGCAGAATAAAGCCGATGCTTCTTTTTATGTTTTGGAAGATTAGTTTCAGTGGTGAAATGCTGTTGTGCATCTTAAGTGTTCATAGTTTTGGCTACTGTATATCTCACATAACAACTGATGAACAGGTCTGTGATGTAAGATTGTTTTGGCACGTGAAGTGAGTTTGTGGCAAATGTTCAATCATTTTCCGGCTGTCCTCTTCCTTCATCCTAGCACCAGTAATCAAAGCTGTGACACATCCTTTTCACTTCACGTCCTAAATTAGGCATAACACAATAAATAAGTGCCAATGTTAGAGCCATCATTTGCCTGTGCTCTACATAATTTGGAGGTTCAGACAGTGGTGGAAATATGCCCGCTAAATGACTTCTGTCAAGTTAGGACATGTCTGTTCGTGGTCTTGTCATTTTCCATTACCGTTCTGATGAGTAGAAGACAGAATGCTGCGTGCTGTTTCTGAGCAGCTGATCGAAACGGAAATGACTGGTTTACTGGTAGAATAGACAAGAAATCTTGTAGTTTTGGGACCATCAACATTATCCCACTTGTTTTAATTAATTGGAAAGAGTGACGCCAACCCTTTTGGGTAACCTTGTCTCGCCTTCCAAACCTCCTGATTCAGCAGTAAATGTGGAATTGTCCTTTGACAGTTCTGTCCTTTAAAACGGCAGCACCGTCACTGAACACCGTCACCCTAGGTGACGAGTATCCCTTTCACATAAATTAGCTCAAGTCACGTTATGAGTAAGCACACCAAAATGCTACATGAGCTCACCCTGTAGGGGTCCAGTCCTGTCCCATTCAGTGCTCTTACCAGAATTCTGGAGTTTGGCCATAATTCATGTGGATGTACAGACCCCGAGTGTCCTGTGATTATTCTAATGTAAGTGATGTCTATGTAGGGAAGGAAAGGGGGGTCTTATGCTGGCAGATGTGTGTTAAAACAGTGCAAACAGGGAGAGGGTGGGACTCCTGTAGTGCTTGGCACAGCCCCTGTCTGGGTTAGGGGTTTAATTTACTCTTGAGATCCCCCATGATAACTTTGGATAAAAGCATCCACAAAACGACATACTATATGAAGCATGTGAAACTCACCTGTGCCCTACTATAGCACCTATTCTGGGTCTACGTCCAGGCCCGTAGGACATCCCTGATGAAGGTTTGTCCCCCTCTTTGTGTTTAATTCCCCTTCTGCAGGGGTGAGGGATAATTACAAGGCAATAGCTTCAAAGGTGTATGTGTGTTGTGTGCGGTGTCCTGCTGGTTCAGGTTGTCTTTCACAGCTGTCGTCTCACAGTGGCTGTCAGGAGCACGCAAACTTGTATTCTCAAGCTTTTTTCATGCTGCTTTAAGTGCTTAAAGTGTGAAATCTGCATTCTGTTGTCTTGATGTTCCATGTCAGATAGATAGATAGATAGAAATATAGATAGATATACTTTATTGATCTCGCGAGGGAGATTGCCAGCTTCAAAATGTATTTGTAGTGTGTTAAATGGTGTGTTAGGCATGGTTATGACTACAACGTTGGTCCCTTGAATTATCCCCTTTTATGAAGTAGATGTGGTCTAATTTGATGTCTTTATTGTCTGTAGGAGTGTAGTAAAAATGTACTTTGATGCAAAACATGGATCGAGGATTCCAGTAGAAATCTGATTTTTTTTAAACCGCTACTTTGTTGGTGTTGGTAGTTGGAGTTGGGAGTTTGTCATGTCATGATCATGTTAGACAAGAGCTTTGTCACAGAGCACCATATAACTGGTTCAGCAAGTAATCCGTGTCACAATTCTTTTTAGAACAAAAATAAATCAACCAGACAAGCAAAAAGGAGCGCTGGAATGAAATGTGGGCTAGAATGTCCTGGTACTATTTTTATGTTGTTTTTCAACAAAGCTGCTGGCCTTTAGCACTGGATGTGCCACTTCCACTGCACTTAAGTAAAGATGAAAATTGTTGACTACAATCAATATTGCACCTGTCTCTGTGACTGTGCGACTCACGTTAGAGAATAATCCTCTGGGACATGCATCAGAATAGATCAATGCCTCCTGACAATCTAGTGCTTTGTTGCCCATTATGGCACATTCAGAAGCTGATCAGACTGTGCAGGCAGTCACCAGAAGATTATTTAGTCTCCATGAAAGCTGAACATTTGAGACAAGCTTGACAGTCGCTGTCAGGTTGTTAGATGAGGAAAACTTGGCTGTAGTTCAGGTTTTGGGCGAATTGTCTGTTTTAGTGGCACGTCATCTGCCAACAGTCGTATTTGTCGCACAGTGGGATAATACATACATGCTTCAATGTCTGAGGGGCGTGCGTTCATTTATTGGCTTTTGCAGCTACATAAGTTGTAGTGGGTTGCAGTCAGAATGCACAGTTTGACTTCTATTTCTTGAGCATGCACACAGAAATTAGAGCAAGTCATTGTCTCAAGAGAGGATGTTTTAGTTTTTATGCTAAAAATATACAGCACATTAAAGCCCTCAGCAGAATGTCATTGTGAGTATGTGAGTGTAGGAATCGTTGAGAGAGACTGCAGTCCCTCCTCAGTCATGGATAAGAAGTTTGTGAGGTATTGGCAACTGCTGTGAAGTCATGCTAGTCGCATACTGCACAGTCACCTTACTTCTTTTCCCATGAGTCTTATGAGTGGATTCTTGCCTAGAGGCAGGAGTCCCCCGTCGGCTGTCTTTTGAGACCAGATCCAGTCTCTGTGTTAGTGCAACAAAGTCTCTAAGGACATAATCCAACAGAGAAAAGGAGCTCCGGGGCACGGGCTCTTGTTTGTCACTTCACTGTGTTGGTTGAACTCACGGTGCATCTTGTTTTACCTTGGGTGGCCTCTATACGCGTCTGTCCTCTGTAACTTGAGCTTTGATCAGATGTCCCTTGCTGTCCTCTGGTGCTGGTACAGATGCACAAACATATAGATGGGAGGAAGCTTTGAAGCTTACCAGGTATTTGACAAAGTTCACTCTGTCTTTTAAATTGAATACATTGGTATAGCTCAAATTGCACATTTCTGGAAATGCTCTGCAACGAGCACTATTATCGGTCAAGTACTGCCTCCGCTTTCAGTGTTGTATTACCCAAATAACAATAAGTCATCCTTTTGACCTCTGAAATTGTTGACTTTTAAGAGTTCATGTGGTCTTTTGCACTCATCTGTGAACATTAATGATTGCGATAGTTCACCGCTAATGAGTGATTCTCTCAGATGAACCCCCCTCTGACACGTCTCCCCTCACTGGCTCTCATTTTGGCCCAGATGAGCTGTGTGACGTTTTCATGCGTTGAAGTTGCTTCCCGATGAAGCCTCGTAAATTAGTCAGCTTATGTCGCTGGTTAATACGCCTGCACAGCCCTCCTACATGGGCTGGGGAAGATGGATACTCGATGACCTCTGTGGTGCAATGCAACTTGTTTATACAGTGCATTCAGACATAATGGGGATCATCACAATGGATTGCAAAATGGACAGAGTGCAGCATCCTTTTTCCTGACATACAAGCTGAGGAAGTTTATAGTTTAGCCATCACTTTTGATCGGCTGTGACTTGAGAGTTTTCCATGATGCTGTCCTCACTCACCCACCTCAAATTCTATAACACCTGGGTGCAGATAATTATGTGTTGCCTGGTAATGTTGAAAGACAAATTAGTTACTCCCTCTGCACCACAGCTCTCCATTCTTTCGTTTTCCAACACCTCCTCCCCGTGCTTGTCACTTCCTCGTCGTTCCCCGTGCCACTGTCTCATTGATTTCATTCCATGTCTTCTCTGCGTCTCTCCGTGTCTGACCTTTTGACATCAGAAGCCCCTCTCAGGATCGAAAATTACACAGCACAGCTCTGTTGTTGGAATTGGCTCTCTAAATGAGCTTAGTATCGCAATGGCTTTAGAGTGCTGATCCATCCTTAGAGAGGACATGTTGCATAATGCGCGCACACACACCCTCATAGCCAAGTCGACTTGTGTGCTCGCTAGAAGGTTTCCCTAACAGCGGGAGGTTTATCTGTAGAATGTAGCTTGCTTTTTTTGTGAAAGGAGTATATTTAGTTAGACATCAGATTGTCATGTCTGCACACTTCCCTTTGTTTGAGTGTGGCAGTGCAAGATAAATTCATTTGTTCTACTTAGCCACCCATGGTGAAAATAAAAAAGTGAGGATTGTATAATGATAAATTAATTAAGTATCATCGTTCTGGAAAAATTAGAAACTATATTTAACTTTCATTGAGTAAACGCAGGCTGATTAACTGGCCAGTTTAGATTTAGTGCAAGCCACCACGCTGACATTTGTTTAGGATGAACTTGAGACAGACAGTTGTCATCTCAGTATGACCACAGCAGGCTGCTTGACAATGTTGGGAGTTTTATCTGTTCGTCCACCCTCCATTAAGAGACAATGGAACTAAAATAGGAACTAGTTTATCCGAAACTATCTTGAGTCAGAACTGTACCCGTCCTTTAGACAATGTCTTGCTTGGATTCATACCACGCTTCTAGTACCGTAAAGTCTCTTAAATCTACACTTTGAAAGCCAAACACACAACTTCCTCCTGATGACAATTCCTTGTCTTGAGGGACCTTGTCGTTGATTAATGTCACCATCAAAAACATTGCAGTCTCTCATACTGAGGAAGACTGGCCGGGGGCTTGTGTTGTAGCTGCCAGCTAATTTGCATATGTTGTCCCTGAGCAGGTGGACAAAACACAAACAGGAAATGCATCCTATCCTGGAGTAGTAACTAAAAAGTGGTTCAGGAGCTATAGTTCCTGAACCAAAGTAGTTCCTGGTTCATTAGTGCAAAACAAAGGAAAAGACTTCCTGATTTTCCCTGTGAAAAATGCCAAAGGATTGCAGATGAAGTCACACTGCCAAGTGAGTTAAAGTGAATTTTGTCCAACAGGCAAGTCTAGCAACTTCCATACGTCATAACTTTATTAATGATTTCACCATCATACGGGTTGTGTAACTTATAGCCACAAATACTTTGTCTTCTTGAAAGATGGTTGCTGTAAAATGAATGCCGGTGCACCGTATACTTGCACCTCTTGGTTCTTTGTTTATTAATGAAGTAGCCAAGGATAGTCTGCGCAAAATTCGATTGAGTAACAGCACGATTGTAGGGAGTATAGTGATTATGTACATTCATTTATTGACCTTTATCTGATGACATTTACAATTTACACGGTTGATGGGTGCTTTTACCCTTTGAAACATCTTACTGTCTGGTTTAATCTGGACGGTGCCTAGAGTACAGTTTCCTCATGCAGAATACCATGTTCCATAATAACCTGTGTGTCTACTGTTGCAGGTATTGGTATTGAGTAAGGTTTTTATTACACTGTAAATCACTCCCACCCTGACTGGCCTGTCCTGCTTTTGCTTTCCCAAAACAGCTCGATGCTTTTCTTAAATTGAGTTTGCATCTGATTCAATATCACATCAGACCCTGAATCAAAGGGCAGTTGAGGTGGCTGTGGAGGAAAAGAGCAGCAAACATGCAGCCTGAACCTTTCAGACATTTACGTGTTTTAAGTCAAAGGAAATAATCTGGGGCGTTTGTAAAATGTGACCAACTATACATTTGATTTCTATTGTAAACCTGCTGATTCTAAACTTTCTTGCGCCTCCATGCCTGTGACCAGTGTTAGCATCGACCCATGTACCACTGTGCTCCACTGTCACTGTGTCCTCTCCGTTCTGCTGACTCCAGTGTAACCCAAAGCTGTCCTTTGATTTGATTTGGTCCCTTCCATGAAGTTGCAAGGGTCAGCGCTCCGTCTCCAATCCCCAGACAAAGGCCAGGACCATAACGCATGCCTGAAGACGCTGCCAACGTCCTCTTGTCAATGGCCATGCACTGGCCAAAGGGCAGTATTAAAACAAATTAAAACCCGTAGTCTCCAAGGTATTAGTTGGGAAGTGATGAAGACAAAAACCACGGGTGCTGCAAAGCGTGTGGCCATAGGTTTCTGTAAGCGTCTATATGTACTCAGTCATG
>OMOW01105540.1:0-11290 GCA_900312555.1 Lamprogrammus exutus
GCGCTCTTCCGATCTTTAAAGTTATGCTGTGCACATTCAACCTTAATCTGAACATGATACACTGAAGGAGCTTTTAGGGTATAAGATTAAGGGCTTTCTGTTTCATATCAAATGGAAATCAGACCTGAAAAAATTTCTTCAAACCTTAACTGAGGCTCACATGTAACTAATAAAATATACTGAAGGGCAATGTGGGAAAATTCAATAAATTAGTTTGGGTTCCTTCTCTGGGGCAAGAATACGAACCATCGACGTTATACTAAGTCCTCACCCTTTGGATTTTCAAGTGAGCCTGTCTGACAACTATAGATAATAACGTCATTATACTTCAGTAGACCTTCCACTTTCACATGATGGTGAAGCCGCCCTTTTGCCAAATGGGGAGAATAGTCATACTTAGGCCTGTGCCTGTGGGTTGTTCTCGATCAGCACCCACAGCTCACATGACTGTTTCCGTAGGGGTGAAGCAGGCCATAATCCTTCAGTGGCTAATGGCCCACTGGAGCTACACTAACCCCCTGCTTAACTCTCCAGGACAATGGCATCTCAGGAATTAGCCAGCAGACCAACATGTGATTCTACTCTGCAAATCAGACATTTTTCTCACAAGTTTTACACTCATACTGTAATCCACAAAGGCTCCACAACCCAGTGACTGTCATGCTGTGTTTTTGATGAGGTTGGCTCATCAAAGAATGTGTGCATTAAACTATATCTCACCAACAACAGTGACCATCCACACCAGTACGTATGTGAACGCTGAGATCCAGACAGCTGACATGAGGAAGGTTATCATGAACCACCGCTTCCAGAACCTTCTCCTGCAGTCAGGTATAGTCAGGAAAAGCAGAACAATGACTGGCAGAGACAGAACCCAGAGGATCCGTTTCAGGTCGCTCTCCGGCACAGCAAATACATTTTTGTACTCTAGGAGACCAGCAGACAAACAGGTTATGTGTTGGTGCATCATCAAAGGTCATGGAGGTCAATGCTGGAAAGATGAGTCCTTTACCTTCAGGGATCTCATTGAGGCCATGTAAGCTGAGAGAGAGGTGGGAATATCCAGAGTCATCCTGGAAGATCCCACTGTCTGTTCTGGAGCGTCTGTGGACTCTTAAGGTGGTGTCATCGTTCCACCCCATGAGAGGCTGTGTCTCCATCCTCTCCTCTGAGCCTTTACCCAGACATTTGCAACAAGGGCTCACCTTCCTCAAGACAAACTCACTGATGCGAAGGTCAAAGCACAGAACCACAATGTAGACACCATAAACCAGCAGCAGACAGGCAGCATCATACCTGCAGAACAGTCACCCAGACATCAGTTATTAGAGATTCATAGATATTTGCCAATACTGTTACCCCATATTAGATATGCGGATATGCAGAAATATGCTTAAGTAAATACATGTACATAAAGCTTTTTTCCCTCTTTCGCTTAGTTTAAGTTTAATTCATTGTTTGTTGTATTTGCATTTTAAGTACTTTCATATTTAATATTTTAGGTCTTCAAAATAATTAAGCTTGCAGCAAATTAATTGTCACTCTAAATCAACTTACTGTAATATTTATAATAATTTTGATTATCCTGTCTTAGAACACAGTATCTATGACAAAGCTCTTTATTTACTGAATTTAAATGATCAATGCCAAAATATTTTTTATGCTACACTTTTATGTGAAAAATTACATAAAAGCTTATAAATAATTATCAGCTGATACAGTAATAATAAGAATAGTTATCAGTATCAGCCTTAAAAATCAATTATCAGTCAGGCTCTATAAATTACATCAAAATGTGTTGTTTGTATGACAATAATTGCATAGAGTGGGACATTTTACAGCTAAAAGGTGTTTGGTCTTACTTGTACTGATATAATACATAATGTATAGTTCAATGTTTACAAAACTCCATCATAGTCTTCATTATAGGAAAATAACACACCATTCTAATTCGCCATGACCAAAATGAAATAATGAAGGTATATGTGGAAATATTCCATAAATACTGGATGTTCTTGTAATCACTGTTTGTGATGTGATATGCTTTGTGAGTCATGTATTGTCCTGAGTCACAGGACTGTGATACACAGGTGTTTTCTTTACAGTGTTTTATTTTGTTCTATCAGTCACAAGACGCAATAAATGGCTGTATATGACTTTGTCTTTTATAGCTTACAGGTTGACAGTATAACTTTGAAGATCATATAATCATATCTCCATGATCAATCAGTGCAAACAAATACACAAACACTCACCAGTAAACTTTGTTATCAGAAATAATAGCAATAACTGCAGTGACACTGATGCCATATGCCAGGCAGTCCCTGAAAAGGGGCCAACAGGTCAGTCGGGCTGTCTGAGGAAGGAGGTAAAAATACAGTTTACAACTCATATAGCACAGTGTGCACAATGATCCTTCCGCTTTGACATATTAAAGTTACAGCTGTTATGTACAGGTAAATTATAGTGGGTTATCTTTGTGAGAATGTGTATGTGTGTGTGCGTGAGTGTCTCAGATCATACCACAGAGGCCAAGAGTCCACATGCAGCACAGATTCCTAAGAGGTTGTAGACGGCTGATCCTACAATGGTGCTGACACCAATGTCTCCCTTTGTCACAAACACACCTAACACACCACACACACACACACACATTTGAACCCACAGAACTGTGTTCTAAATGTATCTCAGCTCAGGTTATTATACACATTATTAGACTACTGCATGGTTACCCAGAAAAGCTGTGACCAGTTCAGGTGCAGAGCTCCCAGCTGCCATAAATGTGGCTCCAGCAACATCCTGAGACAATCCCAGACCTGAGACAACCAGGAATACAAGACAATATAGAGACACTTTGTACAAAATAACAAGGACAGTACACAACAGTGATGCAATAACAGCTTCACCAGTCACCACAGTGTTGAGTAAATGTCTCTGCTCTCAATAACTTTATATTATATTGTACACTTCACAAAAGGTATATTTATTAATATTCTGCAGGGCTCTTGTATTGGCTTGTATTAGACTGTGCAAGAGTAGTATTTATGCAGTGGTTTAGTATTCCCCACATCCCAGTATAGCCACTGATAGACATATACATACTGTACAATACTCAGAATTCTCACACATCTTGGTAATTTATATCGCTGTGATGCCAAATGATAAGCATGCCAATGATATTACCATTCATTCTTGATTGGATTTACTTATTTTTGATTGATTTTGATATTGAGATATGATTGAAGTGGCTATATCTCCATATGTTTTGGTTCTGTAATTACTCTGAGTAGTATGGCTGAATATACAATAGACCCATACCCACTGGTCAAGTACATGATAATTGAAATAAATTAAAATACTTTTCCTGCTACTACCACTACAAATACTGTTAAATTTATAGAATTCCCATCCCATTATACAGTATGTATGGACAGTAAACTTACTAATCTAAATATCTGTAAAGCACAGTCTAGCTCTAAAAGATTTACTGAAATGCTTTGATGTTTGGTAGCTGAATAACATTTGGATTCCATAAAGGTTCTTAAATAGCTGCAAGAACCTACCCTATAATAATGTGAAAGGATATTATGCAAATGTACTATGGCTCAGTGTAATATTTACGTTAATGTAACAGGATATTGAAGTGCAAAATCACCATGTAATTACAACTGAGAATGAGAGAGAGAGAGAGAGATTCCATGAACTTACGCTCACTGATCACCTCCAGGGATGGCAGAAAGTAGTCATCACAGACTATTGAGACAGCCAGCAACATGTAGAAAATGAGAAGGAAATAGATGACGAGCCCTCCATCTTTCCTCTCCTGCACCGTGAAGAAGCCCTCAGGAAACTCAGAGGACTGTGGTGTGACGCATTCTGTCTCATTCTCTGAAACAGCAGCGGGAATCACAGCTCAGAGCTAATCACTGACAACAATCTGTCATGGCAAATCAGCAGCCTGTTGCTTAAGTTCTGCATCAACATTGACTCTGACATTGGGATTTAGTAGAGTAAACACACATGGTTGATTACTCACAAAACACAATAATTCACACTAAATTACAGGGGGGAAAAGCTAAATAATTTCCCAGTGTAAAAACAAAAGAGACCCCAACCCCTATAGCAACATTAGAAAAGATATATAAATCATAAACACATAAAAGCAATAACACTATTAACCACATTTCATTATCTTACCAAGAGCCCGGCGCACTCTGACAGGGTGCGTTTCCTGCGCTGATTTGGCTGTGAATGACACAAGATGGACCGTGCAATACAAAAACAATACCAATCCGAGAAAATACGGTATAAAATCCTTTCTCCTCTTTTTGTGCAGAACTTTAGTCATGGTCGTTTGAGTAAAATATTGCAAAAAATAAATAAATTAGCAGATATTCCGAGGAGTCATGTGATTTGTTTCTATACTGTTAACCAAACCTGTCAGAGTTATTAATAAGGAGCTGTGCGTAAAGGCTGCATCTAGCACTACACTACGACTACAAACTGCAGAGAGAGAGAGAGAGAGAGGGAGAGAGAGGGATTATTGGGGGGGAGAAAGGCATCTTTTAAGGTCGGCCCCACCGAGAATGGGGGATCACGAGTAACAAGTCATTCCACCGGATTTGAGTCCAGCCTGAGGCCTATCAGGGAATAAACTCACGTTAACTCATCAGTCACACTCTCACATGTGAAAATGAGTCATTTATCTTCACAAATGAACAAATAAATGTAAATAATATTTTTTTTCTTTATATGGGCGTGTTATGGGTCCGCCGCAGCATGTATGGATGGATTGTACAGTGTTACTAAAATGAAGTGCATTAGGGGTCGCGCATTTACGCACTAACATGGAGTAATATTATAAAATGGAGCACTAAAACGAAATATTTTAGGCTGATTAAATGATTCTAGATTATATTCTTGATGTCAGTTATATAATGACAACAGAAAGGTGCAAAGGATGATCACTGGCCAAGTCGAAATATACCAAAAAGGTTAGAGCTGCTAAAGTATCTACATGGGTGTATAATTTAACGTCATATAAGACTGAAATAATAGTGTCAGTGTGGACCAACTCTATGTCCAAACACTTTTAACGGACCCTCGTGATTTACGAGTGATTGAAAAGTTTTGTGTTTGACACACAAATTGGGCAAGCCATGGCTGTGGTATGTTTTGTGGAAGTTATACACTGTAGCAACATGTGTTTTTGCACTGGCACCCGAGGTTGAGGTGCACAACACGGACAAACTGGACAGATACCCAGCGATTGCTTAGTTGCGGAGGGTCCAACTTCTTGCCAGAAGTGAGTTGGAATTATGTTATTTCGGAAAAATAAATAACTGCAACGCCTCTGAGTTCTTGCTATAGACTGAGAACTTATCAATCAACCCTGATACAGGATACAAGGCATGCCCGTGTGTATTGGGGTCTGCGGTCGGACTTGTTTGGACATGCCCCTAAAGTTTTTTTCCTCCCTATGGACGCAAGTGAGACAAGAACATGTGCGCTCTCTCTGCATACAGCAGAAGACAGAAGGGCCCAAGAGACGTTAAACCGATGGACAGTCTGCACTCAACTGACAGATAAGGTAGCTTTATTTATTTATTTACCAATTTATTCATTCAGTTTCCCTGTGGGGACAGTGTGAGTGTGTAGGCAGATGGCTTGAATCACCTTTACACTCTGATGTAAATTCGGTACAAGTAGCAAAAACCTCTATTGAGATTTCTGTTATGTTCAATTTTTGTTTACTGCTCTTTCAGTGTTAATATGTGGAGAGGCTGTAGTTGTTACAGGTTATTGTTTGAACCGAAAGGTGTTTCGAAAATTCAAGTACATAGGAGTGGACAAGAAATATATACATTAAATGCGATGCAATAGTATTAAATTGCATTGTACCCGTGTATGTTAACTAATAAACTGATACGGCATGACTGTGTATAATGTGAATGCAAAACACTGAGTAAGATTCCATGACGTTTGCTAAATGACCGAGCTGAGTCATTGCTTAGGCGTGATTTCCAAAACATTCACCTGCAAATGTTTATGGCATTAGTAGGCCCATAACAGAAAGGACAAATCAGGGCCCATCCCTTTTCAGATGTGATGGATGATGTCACGTTTTAATTGTAGCAGTCAACCTTGAGTAAATGGCGCCCCCACGTGGTATCCTTAGATATGTGTCATGAGATACTGTAACCTGGATATGTGTAGCTGTGACCTCCCTGGAGGGTGGGCACATGTTTCTTTCATGCTATTTTTCATACATGGGAGGGATTTTAACCTAGGAGATGGTTTGCATCTCACCAACCCTATTTTTGTACGGTGCATAAGTCTTTTAAATCTATTTTCCTCCTCTTTAAGATTACTGGTGTATTAAAACAGTGGAGCAGAAGTACAATTGTCGTCGGCCTCAAACATTTGCACTTACCAAATACATATGAATTTGATCTAATTACTGGTGTTTATTGTCTGAGTTTCAGGTAGTTGTTAGTGCATGATAGTGTCTATGGCAGAGCCACAACCACAAGATGCCAGTATTGGTGCCTAAAGGCTCAGAGTACATTTTTTGTTATTAGAATGTTTCACTGTGTGATTTAATTAGCTTTCTTTTTCTTTATAATTCCTTCGAGGTAATTCTAAGAGCAAATACCACAATCTCTCCTTTACTTAGCGATTTTACCTCTCAAGATAAATGATTTAACACCACATTCTCCTGTAGGATTGCCCTGCATTGGTGTGTTGGAGTGTGTATCTCAGGGAGTTGTAAGCTAAGGTAAAAGAGCAACCTGACAAGAGACCTCTCCATCTCCGTTGACTGTGTGTGTGCACGTGTCCGTGTGTCTATGTGTGTGCTTTCACTTGTGTGTAAGAAGATACAATGGAAACTTAACAATACCCTTCCATCTCAGTTGTCACTGGTATGCTTGCTGGGTGTGTGTATAGGTGTGCAAACATGGGAAAATCCCTCACTGTGTAATCATACGTGCGTCCTACGTGATTTAAAGAATAAATTAGCAATGTGTTTGTTTGTTCATGTTATGTAAGTGTGTGGTAGAAGCTGACTGCATACAAATTTGTTATATTTTGCTTTGTGGAGTGACTGATCACAGGGGGAAAGTCTCCCATTACTCCTCCTCTTGCTCTGTACCGCTGGGATCTCAGTTACAATAACATGGGGAAGTAACGAGTCAAACTAGAAAAACAAGTTGGGTTTATTTCCTCATGGTTACACAAGGAAGTGTCAGCAGCTTTTGTTAGTTTCTCAAGAGTGTTCACTGTGTCCAACCTAGGCCAGCGAAACTCGCCTTATCATTTTCTTATCAGGTTCTCCTTCTTGTATGAAGTTCCTCCCCTCACAAAACAGCACAGGTCTGTGTGTTTTGTGTAATTCAACTTGTTAAATGCCAGTACCCTGCCCTCTGCGAAGAGTGCTCAGTGTTCAAGGTTCAGGAAGATAAGGAGAGGTGAGTGGCTGACGCGGTGCTCGTGTTATGTTACCAAAGGCTCATATCGGATTACCGTTGACAGTAGGTTGGGTGAAAAACTAGCTGCATTCAAATCGCTGTGACTTGAGGAACCAGGAAACTGGAGCTAACGAAGCAGTACTGAACCAGCTAAAGGATCTTTAACAGAGTGCTTCGTTTTGTTTTGAGGAGAAGAGCATTACCATGGGTAAGAAGACAGAACAGTGTCTGCTGTTCGTGCTGTGTTTGTCTGGGCTTGTTCACTGTTCGACGGCGTTGGTATTCTGGACGGCCGTGATGGAAATAAGCTATTGGAACGGCCCGAAAAATGAGACTGTGGACCGATATTGTGAGTGTGGGGTGTTTGGCCGCAACTCTCCCCTGGAGGGGGCCTCAGGAATTGTAATGCTTCCCATCGATGATCCTAGAGGTTGTGGCCCAGATCCTGTCTACAGCCGCAATTCTAGCACACCAGCCTGGATAGCCCTGGTTAAAAGGGGGAACTGTACTTTCAGTGAGAAGATCAATGCTGCTAAACGCCAAGGGGCAGCAGGTGTTGTGGTGTACAATGGTGACGGCAGTGGGAACAGCACCACTCACATGGCACATTCAGATGCCTCTAACATTGTGGCTATCATGATTGGCAACTTTGAGGGCATGGAAATAGTTAAATTGGTCAACAGTGGAATAGCGGTGAATCTGCACATTGAAGTAGGCAGCCCCCATGGACCCTGGATGGATACGTACTGGCTTTACTTTCTGTCCATCGCATTCTTCATTGTGACAGCAGCGTCGATCGCCTACTTTGTATTTATTTCTGCCAACCGCCTCTACAACATGCGTGTGCAGAGGCGCTCTGAAAGGAGGCTGAAATCTGAGGCCAAGAAGGCAATCAATCAGCTGCAAGTGCGCACTTTGAAGAGGGCTGATAAGGAAATTGACTCAGAGTCCTATACTTGTGCTGTGTGTATTGAGAACTACAAGGCAGGTGAAGTGGTGACAGTGCTCACATGCGACCACATCTTCCACAAGGCCTGCATTGAGCCCTGGCTGCTGGAGAGGAGGACCTGCCCAATGTGCAAGTGCGACATCTTGAAGGCCTTGGGAGTTGAGGAAGAGGGAAAAGAGGGCATTTCAACTTCATCACCACCAGAGGTCACTGTGATCACAGTGACAGGAGGTGACGCCATGTATGAAGTCCCACTGACTGACCCATCGACCTCTGACCCAGACAGACATCGCTATGACAACAGCGCCTTTGAGGCAGACTCAGAGGCGGCTAGAGGCTGAACAGGAGCAACAGCAATAAAAACAGCAACAAATCAGACTAAAGTCAGATTCCCGATTTGAAATATAAAATATATGCTTAATTTTATGGGTTAGATTGAACCCTACATGAACAATGGAATCAAATTATAATGTTTCAGTGTGAGAAAAAGCCCCATCTTGCAATGCAGTCATGCTAAAATGAAAATATTTCAGATTATTTAAATTGCTTTTGAGCCTTGTGTAAAAAGCTTGGATGCCATGAAATTTTCATTGCGCTCGTTTTACTGCAACTGTGTAACTACTGGGAGAAGCTCTGTTCTTAAAGTTGTGTTTAGGTGGTCAGAACATACTCTGACATCAAACAGTGTCATATTTCTGTTTTGCATACATTTATTGACACCCTATTGGACACTGAACACAGAGGAGGAGCATTGCAACAATGACCCAGTGCTGTTTAGCAAGCTTATGTGCATTCCTGAAAATGAAAGCCACAAGCCTCTTAAATTCCAATTAGACTCGATTCTTCTATCTTAATTCATCATTTACAATAATAACTCAAAATTTAGATTTGAACACACATTGCACTGGGGTGACTGAATAGCAACGTCCATGGAACCAGGGCTGGTTATGAACATGTTCCAAAGAAACATAAATACAGTTTGTCAGAGAAATTTTAAGTTCTGCAGTCATATGACTGTGTAATCAGTTTCCTACTAATTGTGCATTGTATCTCTGCAAAAATGGTATCTTGACTGTTGTGTTGGTAGGAATTATCTTAATGTGTACTGCTTCTTGAATATATACAGTATGCAGTTGATATTCCGATTGATTTATCAATCATGAAGTTCTGTCTGTTAATGGGAAGGTAATATCTTCAGCCATTTCCCTCTGTAAACAGCTGATTTTTGTGTACATGCACAAATTGTTGTTCTTGTCTTCCAGAATTATGATAATTGTTTAAAATAAGAGTCCACTCAATCTTTAAGCTCTACCTCTGACCTCTCACATGGGCAAATTTTGGATCATGATAAGATTCTAGCGAAAGATTCAGTGTGTCCCACAGGTGAATGATGACAGTACAACATTGTTTTGTTTCTTTGTTTGATGGTGGGGATGTGCTGATTGTGGTACTAAATATATTTTTCTATATTGAATCATTTTCTCAGCTGTTTTACAGATTCCAGGAGTCTTAAAATGTTCTGTAAAAATGAATATTGCCTGCTGTATTTAAATCACATTGATGCTTACTGGAATACAATAAATCCCTCAAAATGAGGCCAACTTAATGTGCATGTGTGCTTGTGTGAATGTGCTTGTGTGTGTGGAAGGGGTAGGTGTGAGTATAAGTATGAGTGCAAAAGTATTACTTCAGGTGGGATTATGCGTATGGTTAAATGGGGTCTCACTGTACGAGTTAGGGCCATGAAAGTTTAATATGACTTTTGAGAGGAGTCGATCCTCTCACACATAGAGGCTGAGCTGGGTGATCATCTCTATTTGCATATCAAAAAGCCTAATCAAACAACAGTAGAGAGAGACATTTACTGATGCATTGTAATTGTTTTTAATTGTTATTGATAGCTTTTGAAATCATATTAATAGTAAAGGTTTAAAATTAAATCACAAACAGGAATTTTCATGTAAGATTACTGAACAAATGTTTTGCATAATTTCATTCAAGCAAGTACACACAGAATGTGGTTTTAATACTGGATAAAAGTAGATTGAAAAAGTTAGATTTTATTCAGTGAATATATTTTTTTGAAATATTCTTTTTAGAATCTCGCCTGGGGCTCAGACAGAGATCATTAGGATTCATTTCAAAATCTCAGAGTTTGGAAGCTCTCCACCCACCACTCCAAGGTTAAGCACAACCACTAAAGTATAAATTGTTCATTTGAATCTGCCTTCCTTCAAGAAGAGCACAAGCATCTATGGAAACCTGTGAACTGATCTAAGTTTTTGTGGTAGTTGAGTGATTAATGACTTTGGGCCTGTATTATTATAAGGTCATTCTCAAAGGCATCTGGTGACCAAGAAACCAGGTAATGTTCTCTGCTTATCTGGCATTGTACTACCTTTAATTCACCCAGGTGCCATTGCTGCATTTACACAAACCTTTTAATGTGTGTAAGCGTGTTGATGTGATGTGATGTTCACCTAGGGTTGCCACCCGTCCTTTAAAATACGGAATCGTCCCGTATTTGACAATTAAATGGTGCGTCCTGTTTTGAATCAATACAGGACGGGGTTTGTCCCGTATTTCTGAGTTGTCTTGAACGCAGCATCAAAACGAAACAAGGGAGAGACTAAACTCATTTATTGGCTGATTGAAACGAGTTCGCGAGATCAAAAATGCTAGAAATGATCTTCCGGAGAGAGGGTGCTCACAGATGATTGGGATAGGGTTAGTGTTAGTGATTGGGATTCCGCTGTGAGTTCCCCCCCCCTTCCTCCCTCCGGACGATCCATTCTAGTTCTCTCAACAAAACAGCAATGGCTGAGGCTGAGGCTGCCGCCGCTCACCCCCCCAGTCCCCGAACGAAAACAAC
>OMOW01105562.1:0-10323 GCA_900312555.1 Lamprogrammus exutus
CCCTCCTCTGGCTGTATCTCTCTCTCTCTCTCTCTGCAGTCTAATGTCTACTGGCCAAACATCCACTCCATCAACCTGACTCTTGTCAACATCAGCCGGGATGACAACAACTTCCAGCTGACCTGCATTGCAGAGAATGTGGTGGGGATGACCAACTTCTCCATCCAGCTCAACGTTCAGTGTGAGTCTGACATTTCTACTCTCTTTACAAAAACTGTGGACATCGTAAGGTGAAGCAAAAAAGGCTTTGTTGACACCAATTAAGTTACTCAATGTACACTGTAGGCATCATGATCCATGAAGTCCACACTGTGAGATGGTATGTGAGACATGATGTCATCGTGGTGGCGTCTACGAGGCTATGTAGACATTTTATTCAAACAATAACTCATAAACAATGATACTCAATCTACACGTTCTCCACAGACCTACTCTGACCTTGGGATCCCGTGTTGCTTAAATATGCATATTAATTAGAATGCTAATATGAACATTTCCTTAAAATGAGTAAAACTCCTTAATGCTTTAATATTCAGAGTCCATAATGCTGCCCTTGGGGCTCTGATTAACGATCAAATGCGTCTAATTTGACCGCATTTACATTACTTGGTATGCAAACAGGTTAAGGCTTATGGTGGGGCATTAGGGCTTTGGAAATGGCTTTTTTTTTAAACATAAAAGGATATGTCTTGGTCTAAGATGTGAATATTAAAATCACATCACCACTTGACAACTTGACAAGTGTGTAGCCAATTGTGTGTAGCAGATTTTTAAAGGCATTTTAAACTGGGATTTGTTTATCTTAAAGGTTAAAGTTAAGGTAAGTTAACTTTACCCAGCGGTAAACAAAGCTGGGTTTTTAATTTTTAGGATTTCACACTTTACAATAGGTAAAGATTTCCAGGGTATCAAAAACAATTCTAACACGACAATCATTCTGTACTGTACCATGTCAGGGTATGGTTTACCCTGCAATGGAGCAGGGTTTATTAAAGGCACAGTTAACGGCAGCTCTAATCCTATTTCAAATGTGTGAGTGTGAAATGTTATTTAGCCCCAGGAGGTTTTCATGCAGGTTAACCCGGGGTTAAGTGGAGTGTGAAAATCTCTTTTGAATAACCTTAAATGTGCTATAATGAGCATCACATATTTAGTCTCCACATCTGTTGTGTCCTTTAACAGCCAGAAGGATTGACCAATATTAGTCAGAAGTGAGAAAACATTGATAGTCTTTATATGTTCAGTTTTTGTTGCTTGCTTTGATGAACAGGATGTTAGATTAATTGAAGTCAAGACAGTAACACGTTGCCTCATTCATGTAAGGACACATTTAATGATCTTAAATCAACATTTTTTTTTGGTATTCTGCTAGATTATGATTAGAATTAAATGTAGGGAGATATTGTCAGTTGATGTCGTCTGATACTAATATTTTCTACCTTGTGTCCAGTGAATGATCATAAACAGTGCTGATTGGTCCCTCTAGGTTTGAGTCTTGAACAGTAAACCAAACAATTGAAAATCTTAAATGGACATGCTAAACCAAAAATGGGATGGTGTCTCTTATTTTCACTAATTTTATGATATAATGTAGTTGGGAGTATGTACTTCATCCTGAAAGAAATGCATGCAGTTAGACAAACCAATAGGTCCTGAACTGCCTGCAGCTTCGTATTTGATTCCTTTATTCCTTTAACATGTTTAACATCAATATCTAAGACATTTGAACACACTTGGTGAGACACATCAGTGGAATATGAGGCGAGCAGGTAGAGAGAATAAGTATTTAGCCAGCATTTGTATTTCACAGTCTGTGGGTGTTGGCAGCTCAAGTCTGATGCATCTGGCCAATCAGAACAGGAGGCTTTTCAGACTAGGGTTTCTGGGAGGGGGATTTAAACAATGCCCTGCTTTCACTCAGTGTGCACTCCAGTGATGCAATGAGGGGAAGTTGATCTTTTTTTGCACATTAAAGCATTGCAAATGTACAAAAAAAAGACCATTAAATGAAAATAAGAACATGGAAATATGTGTGATACGTCACATTTAGATGGCAGCTTTGATGGACTTGTAGAATATGTGCGGAGCTGAAATCTGTTTCGTATTAATGACACTGACTATCTAAGAGAATAAAAATGAAAAAAAGCCTCCTTTATCAGACAGAGAAGCCAAATTATGCACGTGGGTTTAGAATGCAATGAGGTGTTGCCGAGTTACAAACCAAATTAAATTAATGTAGCCAATTAGGGAGAAGATACCCTCCAGCCCACATGAAAGATCACAGCCTTGATCTGAGCGAAAATAAAGAAATACAACCCTCAGCAGTGATAAAGCAATGATTTGGTAACCATCAGAAGTCATGTTTCCTAAGCCCCCTCTGTGAGTTATATACCTCAGCTCTTACATAAGTTTACCCTTTGGATTGGCCCTGGGCAGATCTGTGACAAACTGTTTTCAAGCCAGCATTTGTCAAAGGTGCCTGACATTTTTCTCTTTGTAGCGAGCTCGCTGTTGTTGCGCACGCTCTATTGTGGCTGTTTGCAATGCATCAAACTACAGGACAGGGCAGATTTGTCACCAATTCCAACACTCCCTACTGGAGCAGGGCTGCTGGAATGACCATGCTAGAGTGACAGATTGACTGTGTGATGTGGAGTCTTCAGGGCTTCCTCCACACGGACACTATGGACGTCTGTCTCCAGGCTTCTTTTTTTTCTGTTGACGTTCTCTACTGGTGCTGCAAATTAACTTATTAATTTTTCACCACATGCTCTGATGGTAATTACATTTCCTCCCCTGTGCAGCCTATTGTCTCTGGAAATGTCATAAAATAGTGAAAACTGCTGCTCTGATTAGGGACTGATCTGATTGACAGCAAAATTACCAGCCGTCAAGTAACATTCTTTCCATTCAAAGATGAGTACCCTATTTTAGAAAAACTGTAATTAAGCACAATGCAACTGCTGCAGCTCCATTGTTCTCTCCCCTTTTGCAACAATGGCACTTCTACAGCATTGTGGACTCCACTCCAACATTGTGGATTTACCATGTGTGTTTCTCTGTAGTCCAATAGGCGTTGTAGCTCTTTATGTAAAAACAAGGCTCTGACACTGGTGGGGTTAGCAGTTCCATTCCCTTAGTAGCTCTACAGGTAGAAAGCCATTAAAACCGCCTTACTAATTAATAGGAAATAATATAAATACTCTGCATTGAAGCATATTGAAAAACCTTGAAAAAAAGACTTGATGTTCAAAAATTTACATTCACAGATGAATTAAAGAGGTAAATATTTGATTTTTTTTTGCATGCTCTCTTCTCCCTGTAGAAGACAGATAACAGACAAGGGGAAATAATGAGCAAAAAAATACCCGTAAGCTACCAAATGTACTCATTTGCATCGGAATTCTGATATTAACATGAAATACCCACGTATTTACCTTGCAAACAAGATGCTGTCTCCTCTCCCCGACTGAGAACAGAGACCAGATGGCTGGATTTAATACTATGAAACTTCTGAAGAATTCCTATTCAATAATTCATAATAAAGAAATAGCCTCTTGATTTATTAAAATTTTGGACACGTTTAGTAACTGTAATAAAGTTGATTTTGCAAGTCTACCACCTCGCAACAATTGGCTCGCAAGCAAATTATTGTGCGGATTCGAAGTGAGCTCACTGGCGAACAATTGCCTCAGCATTAAATTCTATTAATATATAGCTGACAACCAGTATGATTATGGCTGTGGATTCTTCTGGTCAGCCACCAGATGAAAGGAATTCATGCTACAGAATGCAGTGATGCTTACGTTCATGTGACTGTGTCTGTCAGAAAGAGAGAGAGAGAGAGAGAGAGAGAGTGGAGGTGGGGACTCTAGCCTTTCCATTGACAGTGTGGGCAACAGCTGCCTTTGAGATGAATTTGTTGATTAATGCGGTGCAGCTAGCGGTTTCATCTGTAATTCACTAGCTTTTCAAAATCTCTACCAGGAAGCAGTTCTGCCCTGACCTTTGGTGCATTCTGGTTCATTTCGGGCCCTGGCTGCATGTCTGTCCACACAGATGTCCCCGTTGACGGCTGGTGAAATGAGCAGCCGACAACATGCACATCTCGCCAACCTAGAGATTTGCTTCTGTTCAGACATAAGATCTTTAGTGAGGTCAGACACCAATGTTTGGGCTTTGTGCAGGTCGGTCAAATTCTTCCACACCAAATTTAGCAAACCCTCTCTATACGGAGCTCACGTTATCATGTAGAAACAGGAAAGGGCCGTCGCCAAACTGATGCCACCAACCTGGTGGGCAAAAGCCTCATGAAGCTTCTCGTTCCCAACTTGTCCAATAGCGATGCTTTGTTAGAACCTTCGCCGTCCGTCATGTTAAATACGCCCCTTTTGAGTCCGTGTAGAGACAGTGTGGATGAGTTTGGAATGAGAAACTTCATCAGACTCAATTTGCCCATCTTTAGTTTCAACTGTGCTGCCTCTTCTAGACTAAAAATCTTAATCCCACTGTGCTGTTGCCCAGAGGGAACAACCAATAAAAATGTTTCCTCATCTGTCATCGGTATCCATGATATCCTATCTCTCATCAGGATGGAACATGGCATTTGAAAGGTGTTACCGCCAGATAACATTGCACAACTGCGCTTGTATTCAGTGTCCCCGCTGATCAAAGGCATGTAGTTATCAAAGCTTGTCATCTGTATGAGCACCACAAGAACTCCATGTTGTTATAGGCCAGTATGGAGTGGAGTAATGACTTGTATTGTATTGACTGAGACTCGGATGACAGCCACATTAAGGGGAAAATGTATCGGTCCCTCACTGTCCATCAAGTGGAGAATTTATTTTTCTCTCGTTAACTTCGCCACTGTATGCCACCCTCTCTTTGTGCCCATCTTCCTCTATAATTGTTCTTTTTTCTTGTCTCTGTCTTTCCCCTTACTGCATATAAAATCACAGCTCTGCCCACATAAGCACAGTCACACGTACACATGCCATGCTCATGATGCTTATCATCAAATCACAATTTTACTTAAGTTATACTGGGAACAGAAATATTTATTGATCCATTGATTTGCACACAATTGCACATACACATTTTTTTTTAAACCATAGATGTAACTGACAGCAAATTATTACATAATATGAGACGTAAAAAAAATTGTTTTATTTACAATTATTTTAGAAATAGACACAAACATACATTCACACACACAGAGAGAGACAGAGAGAGAGAGAGTGAGAGAGAGAGAGGGAGGACTGCATGCACTCATAATCCAGCGTTATAGAAACCGCAGGCTTCATTGCAATGCATTTATAGACAAAGCAATGCCGTATTCATATTTCCCCTGAGTATGCGTGCGTGTCTGTGTGTGTGAGTGGTGGTGGTGGTTTGGGGTGTGTGTGTGTGTGTGGCTGGTATGTAGAGCAAAGAGACAGACAATGCCAGGTTACAATACTGTCTGCCAAATATTTCCTTTTGATGATGTAGCTGCAGGAGTGACTCATTGCAAAGACAATTCAGTGGATGCATTGTTTATGAAACGTATCTGATGGTATTTAAGTGATAAATTGCCTCTTGGCTCGGCGGCGTTGAGGATTCTGAGGTGTGTCGCCTCGCATCAGGAATGAGCGCCTCTGCAGTCGCGCATGCAAAGGAGATTCCTTTCTTGAAAAAGATGAGACTTTTTTTTAAAACAAGAGGAGTTCCAGTATCTGTTTGTTTTCCTCTCTGCCCTGTGTACTGCTGTAACACAGTAAAAGGCTCTTTGTCACTTCCAGGCATAGAACCGACATCTCCAAAATATCATGTTTTTCAGAAGAAATAATACCAGCCTTTCTCTGTCTGCTGACTGTACACTTTGAACTCCATGAGTTATAAAAAGGCTTTCATCAGCCCAAGGGTTGTGGATAAAGGTCTTTGTGATAGTTCACTATAAGTTATAGCAGAAATATCATGCAACCTGTTGACTCCTACAAGGTCTACAAAGGCATGAATACATGATACTTGTGGATCTAAAAATTGAAGGCCATTCTGCTGGTGCCCCTAGTGTAATCTGCTCTAAATGGAGCATCTGCTGAAAGCATAAAATACTAATCGTCTGGAATCTAAAGGCATCTTAGCAATTGAACTTTTCACTGAATTTGGCTTTGTTTGCGACCTAAAAAGCTGTACTGTAAAAAAATAAATAAAAATCACAACATTTCTACCAAACCTGTTTACACGTGCACAGGTAAAAATGGATTAGTTGACATTCAAATGTGCAAGAGGCGCCATTGTTATTCTATTGCCACAATCCAACTTATTCTGCCTTGTGTTCAGATCCTGACACTAATTTCTGGAGAGAAAAAACAAACTCCTCGCTGATTTGTTTTAGAAGCAGGTTGAAATCATCTAAATCCTTTGGCAGATTTTTGCACCTGCTTTAAGACATTTTTACTCTAGGGACCCAATAACAGAGGATATGACTTGATAAATTGTGATTTTTGAAGTGGTTTTCACAAATACACAGCAAGTTTTTCAACCCAAATTAGATTCACATGGGAAAATCCCAAATTCACATGCTAGCAGATTTGTTTGTATCCACATATTAAATTAAATTAATTTTTTTCACTTGTATGATAAAATTGTGCATAGTGCAAATTATTCATAATAAAATTCAAAATATAATAACTCTGCTTCGACTCTGTGTGTAGACTTTATTAGAGCGCAGAATCCCAAATTTCCTGTGTTATTAGTGAGGAAAATGTAATGTTATGCTAATAGCTGTAATGTTTACACTGTTTTGCACATAAATGATGCAGTTTTCTTCCTTCATCTCTGCAGTTCCACCAGTCATCCTGAATCTGGCTGAACCTGAGCGTCGCCATGACACTTGCATAGAGTTCACAGTTCGGGGTTACCCCCAGCCCAAACTACGCTGGTTCCACAAGCAAAAGGAGATACTCCAGAGCGAGTACATCCGGACTGAGATGGACTTCTACCAGGACTACCTGGAGGGCTGTCTGACCTTCCAGAACCCCACACACATCGACAACGGCAACTACACCTTGGAGGCCAGCAACCCTCTGGGAACAGTAACCAAGACGGTGTATGGTCACTTCCTCATGGCGCCGGGCATTGACGAGGATGGTGAGTGGCTCATTTCTGATCAGTAAAAATGGACTCATGTGGAGGGCGCTGCTGCATCTTTGAAAACTAGAGCCACTACTTGAAGTTGAGGGGTTAAACTTTGTAGGAGTGGCTTTGATTTTCCAACTTGTATCTTTAGCACCAGCACAAAGTGACCCTTGTGATGTCATAAGTGTCGGTTTCCCTGACTTTGCACAGCACTCTCTCACAAAAGCCTTTGTATATTTGTTTTTACATGCTAAATAGTGCTCCTCATAAACTGAATTTCATGTGTAGTATCTCTTGAACTGGAGCTGTTAGTTACCACTAATTCCAGAGACAGTATTCATCAATGTGTTTATGGGTTATGAGTGTTACAATGCCAACAGCTGGCAGCCTTGATCACCCCATAAACACAAAATGCCATTTATGGAAGATTTTCGAACTGTTTTTAATTGTCCTCAACTTGGCAGTGGCACTTAAGGATAGAAGCAGTGAAGTAGGTATGAAATAATGCCTAAGTAATCCCCAAAAGAGTTGGTGCGGCCCACTTTCAGCATCACGATGGGAACGGATCTTTGTCCAGCTGGGTTGCGCTGTTTTAATCTACCTGTTGAATTACAGGCCCCACTCTCAGTGGTTAAAAACAAAAACATATGGGGGCGTTTATATTAAAATCTCCCCCCACTGTGCATGGGGGGTGCAGAGATGATCCCTGGAAAGCAGCCAGGGTTCATCCACAGTTCAGTCAGGTAGATTGTTCGCTCGCAGTTCACCCGGAGTTCACAGGGAGGAGGGATAAACCCACAAAGGCTGGCAAATTTCTCCCCATGGTCAATATTCCAAGGTTAATACCTTGTGTCAAGTTATTGACACAGCATGACTCTCTGTGTCTTCTCTTTTGCAGAGATAGCAGAGCTAGGTGAGTATTTCTGTTTTCATTTTTATCTCTTTTTTGTTTGTTTGCTTGTTTGTTTGTTTAGTGTCACACTACACTCACACACACACATGTTAAATGATTGCTGGGCCCATAGAGTGTCAAGATAGATCTCCTGGAAGCCTTTACTCAGCATATCCTGTATGTCTTGTACCTTGCTCAAGGGTAACTGAAGACTAGAGCAAAGCCATTGCCTTGGATCATGTTGGCACAGCTTTTGTAACCACTACCTAACCAGCCACCATGTAAAATTTTATCGGCAATCGAGGAAGTCTTTGCGCAAACCTGCTTTTCTGACCCGTTTGGGTGTTGACAGGCAGGGTTTTTAGGGAGTGTTGAGTCTTTGCACTAATGTGTTACATTCACCCTTTACACATTATCTATCAGCATATTGTCCATGTCAGCAGTGTTTGAGAGTTTATTTATGATGGTGTTCTGCTAAAAAACAGGACTGTTTGTACATTTTAAAACGATGTCAACTTGTTCTTGCGAAACACATATTCCAGGATTTGTAAAACAAAATGCATCAATTCCAGTAATTAAAAAAAGACAAAGTGAAAACAGGTTTTTAAATTTTAACGCCTCTGTCAACAGCCGAGCTCAGACTGTATCTGCTATTCTGTTTTTACAAAAAACACTGTCACGGCTGGTTAGCTGTAAAATCATTTTGTTTGAGTTTAGTTTTGAAGTGTCAGACATGCAATGTGGGAATTTGATATTTATAATAATAACAATAATACATTTTATCTCTATAGCACACTTTAAAATCCAAAGACATCTCAAGGCGCTTTATAGTCTTGAGTTCAATTTTCTTGATTATATAAATTTCACATATATTCACATGATGTGAAAGATTGAACAGTGTGGTGAGAAATCAGTAATTGGTATGTTTGGTAACTCTCATTAGCATTTTAAAATAATGAATAAGTATGATTGTTTTCTACTGTGTATGGAAAGATCTGTCAATCAATTTAAGAATGGTTTCCAGTTCAATACTGTGTCTCCATTGCCTTGGATTATGTTAGCACAGCTTCTGTAACCTCTGTCTGACCAGCCACCACGTAAACAATGCAGTGTTAGTGTGGTGTTACTTTCCCACCCTGTGATGTGTGAACGTTTGGTGAAATGGAAGGTGCGGTAATATTTCTGGAGAGGCGCTTTGGCCTGTTCCAACACTGCATCGTTACCCCCCTGTGTGTGATGTGTGGTTTGGCCTCGCTGGTGCTCTGCCAGCCTCACCGCTGACAGGTTAAACAAAGTGGGCTGGTCTGATCTCTGACCTTCATCAGAGTCTTCTTCCATCACCATATGAGGCCATTATTTCTAATCAGCCATGGATTATAAAGCTGCAGCATGAATACAGATAGAGATGGATGGATGCAGACTGTGTGCCGAGGTAAGATGCAGGCGTGTTTTCCACACACACACGCCATCGGCTGCTGCTGCTGGTGAGAGAGTGTTTAGATGTTGAGAGTGTGTCACATTGCAGCAGCGGCGTGTGAGGGAGAAGGCAGAATGACAGGCTGACTGATACTAATACTGCAGGAGGAGGAGGGCAGAGGGAGGAAAGGAGGATGGAGTGAGGAAGAAGCTGGAAAGGGGGAGGGTAGTCAACGTACATGCACATGCACACACCTACACACAGACCAATGTGCGTCAGTACACTGTGTGTCTGAGCCAGTGGCAGCCAGTCTACCATGTGGCCATTAATTTGCCCACAATTACTCTCTGATGTCCTGGCTGCAGGCCTCAGACTGGAGTTTCCCTGACACCAGTTCATTTCATTTTTTTAGAGGTGCAACATGTTGCATTTGAACATTTTACTACTACTTCTACAAGCATGATTTCCAGACATTAGTAAAACTGCTTTAGACAAGTGAGACCATTGTGAACAGGACTGATGGTTAAGTTGTGTTACTTGGTCTTAATGGGTTCAGGTGTCTGGCTTGGCCTTGGTTCAGTGCATTATAAGCTCCTTTCACACATAGCTTCATGTAAATTACTGGTTGAACCTTTCAGGCACCGCTACTGCTTTTCAGCATTTAGAAATGCAGCTACATTCATGAACATTGCATTCTTGCGCCTTTTCACACATGCCATAACAATGCAGGAATGGATTGGGCAACAGTTGGGCCTTAATGGGCCCCTGATGTGTGCTTGCCTGCAATCTTCCCGCTTGCATTCACAACCCACCCTTATCTGGGTGAGATTGGAGGATCAGTTTACCCTGAATATCAACCCCTGCTCTATTCAAACATGACCCCATGCAGGAG
>OMOW01105570.1:0-15328 GCA_900312555.1 Lamprogrammus exutus
TGAGTTCTGTGTTTTAGCAGGATCAAGAGTGTGTTATCTCCAGGGTGCGATTTAAATGAAATTTGAACGTAGACTTGGATTTCAGATCACATGCATGAATAACTCAAAGGATTTCGATGTCTGCATCCATTGCACACGAGGCGATTTGAGCGCCGCTGTAGTTTTATGTCATTTTTATGAATCAACTTTATTGTGAACAAAAACAGAATACAGAGGAGGAACATAACACCACAAAAATGTTGAATTAAGTGCACATATCCAAGGTCTGAGTAGATTTTGAGTACAATAGGATTTTAATGTATTTTGAAAATGAGAAAAGAGAGTTTATGATTGCCATATTTGGATTTATGGATATATGTTTTTGGCCATTAACAAAATAGGGTCGATCATAGAATCCTGATTGTTGTTTTTGTTGTAACTTAATAGACCATAGCTCCTATATGAAAAAGAATCAGAATGAATCGGTTCGATGAGCGTTAAACCTTGATACATAATAGCGATGAATAAGTCTGAACGTCGCTTTCTTTCTCCAGCTTATTAGTGATCAGATATCTGGAAGCTGAGCTCCAAATCCTCTCCCAGGTTTTTATTCCAGTAAACTGCTTTATATCTGCCTCCTCCACAGGGAGTAAACAAAGTCTGGCCTGATAAGAAGAGATGCAGGGGAGACGTGGCAGAGTCTCGTCCTTTTTTAGTGTGAATAAATTGCATCCCCATCTACTGGCCAACAGAGGAAATGCATTTATGGAAATCCACCCCTCATCTCCTCATACCAGCTGGGTGTTTGCATGAAGGAATGCCTCCTCATTCCACTTGTCAATAACAATTCTGTTTCCTCCTCCCTCCTCCAGAGTCACGACGAGCTGTGCGATTGTGAAACCGGTGAGTATTTGATGCATCAGAGCTCAGAATTTCCTCTGCGTTGATTTTTCTGAACTCTCCCCTGATGACGTTTAACCCCCTCCACCCCCCCACCCCAATCCCAGCCGTGGTCATTCTCCACCAGGCGCTGATTAAACTGCTGCAGGTCTTTTTCGACAACTTTCAGTCGGACTTCAGAGGTCAAGAGGTCGGCAGCGCCGTGCCAACCCGCACCGTTAAGCAAAACGACGAAATCCTGCAATTCAACATCGCCTCTCTCTACAAACTTCAACCCAGCTGGATCGTCAGGTATGTGTGCATGTGTGATCTCTCTCTCTCTCACACACACACACACACACACACATATATTTTCAGCACATGCATATTATTCTCTTTCCTCTCTCACAGTTTTGAGTACTTCTCCATCACCTGTGTGGTGACATACGGACAGAAGAAGATCTGCGATGCTGGAGTTTCTGAGAATATCAGCACTGCTTTGTCTTTTGGGAACAAGATCCAGTGTAACCGCATGTGAGGGCAGGATTCTGTTTAAACGTGAAAGTTCAGACTCTTTGTGAACTTGTGCAGATGAGTCTGTTGTGTGTGTCTATGATTTTTAGGATGGTGTTCCCTGTTCCAGTGAACCAGCTGCCGTATGAGTGCATGTTGACGTTCCGCCTCCTGGGTTCTAAGCGGGGAAAGAGCCCAGAACTGTTACACTGGGCTGTGCTGCCTCTTTACAACAACAAGTAGGCGCTGCACGTCTATGCCCTCTCGTAGGACTTCTCACACACTTTTAGAGTGGTTCAAGGGGAATTTTGATGGGAACTTAAGCATTCTTGGAGTTCCGCTGATTTTTGAATTTGTGAAAAACCGCAAGGTAGAAATAACTGAAGATTGAAGTCACTTTTATCCTTTTCACCGTTTATATTTTGTTTGTAGGACTCTGGTCAGTGGGACTGTCCTACTCAGTATGTCCATGCTGGCTGAGCCTCCTGCTCCTCCCTCTCCTGCTCTGTTTGACAGCCACAGGACACCTGTCGGAGTCATACTGCAGGTGAGCAGCACCGCACAACTCTGCCCCCTGCTGGGCCAAACTACAAGCAACACCCTTTAACCTGCTCAGTCCTTTGTCAGAAGGTGTATTGACATCCATGCTCGCTATCCAGATATGTTATCGAGATAATGAAGTCACGTGTTAATCAGAGGCGTAAATATGGCCTCTGTCTCGTCCCAGCTGGACTTCCCAGATCAGGCTAAGTGGACGTACCAGAGGCCGATCGCACTCCCTGGGTCGGTCGTATTCTCTGAGCCCTGCGGAGAACTGGAACGGAAAATATCAGATGTTTCTAAGAAGCACTGCCTCTGCTTGTGAGTAAACCAGTACGATCCATGACTTATTACATAACTTATATACTATATGGCTCAAACGATGTGGACACTCATATATTCCTCCCATATGTCATATCTAATTCCAAAACCATTAGTCAGGCCATGTAGTGCATCTGCATTGAAATATGCAACAGATTTTGAAGGGTTGTTCATGATACCAAATTAGTATGATCACACTCTTCTTCTTCTTCTCAGTCTGTCAGACAACGAGAAGGCTTTCCTGTGGAGTAAACGTCACTGCTGCGACAAAAGGAGCACCTTCCTCCACCTGCTGCTGGGCGGGGCCCCCCGGTGGCAGCCCGAGGACCTGACGGAGATCTACGCTATTGTAGAACACTGGCCCATCCATCAACCAGAGGAGGCACTCTTCCTGCTCAGTGAGAGGTCAGGGGTCACATACTGAAATGCGGAGACAGTTTGAGGACCAGAGAATAAGAGAAAAGGTTGTTTTGTCGCAATCAAAGTGTTTGTTTTGTGGAGAAGTCGTGGGCAAAGGAATATTGTGGTCGATTTTCAGGTGGATCCAGATCATAGTTATAAAGTCTAAAACAGTTCAGCCATTTTTGAATTATCAACCTTCCTTAATATCTCCTAAACTAATAAAGACAGACACAAGTTACTATGGGGAGGTTTTCATGGTCGAGTCAGATTGTGAAAGATTTAACACTGCATGTCTTTGTTGTTGTTCGACTGATTTAATAAAATCTTTTATTAACTTATCAGTTTCCACGATGAGACTGTGCGCAGAGCCGCGGTTCAGTACTTTGAGCAGGTATCAGAAGCAGAGTTGGAAGAGTTTCTGCCTCAGTTAGTCCAGGTAGGAACCTTGTCACTCCACCAGTACATATTACGCAATGTATGGTAAAGTACATCAATGATTCATACACTTTTGCCATTAGATTTTAATTATTGGATTAATCCACCCAAGGCTGGCGGTTTGATCGTTCATTCTGTCCTGCAGGCTCTAAAGAGTGAGTGGGAGTTAGATGGACCTCTGGTGATGCTGCTGCTGGAGCGATCTCTGAAGAGTGTGAGGATCGCCCAGCAGCTTTACTGGTGAGCAGTGGAGTCCTGCGCGTCAAACTGACCGAGTTGCTTATTAAATCGACAGTAAATGTACGTGATTTGTGGTATAAGCTCTCTGTCACGTACCCGCAGGCTGCTGGTGGACGGCCAGGATGACGCCCACTACCACAGCTGGTTTGGTAAGGTGCAGGCGGCCCTGCGGCACTGCTGTGGCAAGGCGCTCAGGCATGAGCTGGAGCACGAAGCTCGCCTGGTGACGGTACTCATACAAGTAGCCGAGAAGGTTCGCACTGCTGACAAAACTCGACGCAAGGTGCGAAGTTTACACCCCTCAATCTACTCATTTATTCATCCATTCATACTCTTATTGTCTCGTAATCATGTGTTGTTATGGATGTTGCTGAACAAGTTGTGTTTTTTCTCGGTTCTGATTTTCTGGCGTTTGCCCGCAGGATGTTTTGAGGAAAGAGATAGGGAAGATCGATGGCCTCTTTAAGGACGGATTCAGCTGTCGTCTACCACTGGACCCTGCAGTCCACGTAAAGGGAGTGAACTTGGATGTAAGGATATATCGCACGCCGAATACGATCTGCATCACTGTACTCTAAAATGTGGGAGAAATGTGCACTCATTCGAAATGTCACTTCCAGGCCTGTAAGTTCTACAACTCTAACGCCGCTCCTTTGGGCATCTCGTTCATCTGTACTGACCCCCTGGCAAGCAACATCAGTGTCATCTGCAAGGTTGGTAACACTGAAAACAGAGCACATTGCCGGCCACTGAACAACACACTCACTGACTGGGATTCAGGATCTTGCACAAATGCTCAAGGCAGACACTCAGGTCATAGCCCGTAGACTTGATTTTCAGAGCCAACGGCTTTCATTGCACATTCAAATGAGTCCTGCTGCTCTGTGTCGTCCAGACAGGAGATAACCTTCGTCAGGACATGCTTGTACTTCAGATCGTCCGTGTGATGGACAGGGTTTGGCTCCAGGTGGGGTTGGACATGCGCATGGTCACCTACAGGTGTCTCTCCACGGGCAGAGATCAGGGTCAGTTTGATGCAGTTGTTTTGTATCAAAATGTAGTTGATGCTTGGTTCTGTGCGGTTGTGCGCTTGGGTTTTTTTCATCGCTCGTGTTGTGTTTACGTGTGGTCGGTAGGCCTGGTGGAGGTGGTTCCAGAGGCGGTGACCCTGGGGAAGATTCAGCAGGAGTGGGGTCTGGGTGGGACTCTGCGGGAAGACACGCTGGAGAAATGGTTCAACATGTGTAACAAAACTGAGGAAGACTTTGAAAAGGTAAGGACCATTACAGACTCTTCACATCTAAACAATTATGACAGCACGACGGGCTGGTTTATATATTTCTCATGACATTGTCCTACTGTCTATGTGCAGGCTGTGATGAACTTCCTCCACTCGTGCGCCGGCTGGTGTGTGGCCACTTTCATCCTGGGCATCTGCGACCGCCACAATGACAACATCATGCTGAAACACAGCGGTCACATGTTCCACATTGACTTTGGCAAGATTATGGGCAATGCACAGACGTTTGCAAACATCAAAAGGCAAGTCAGGAACGTTTTGAGATGAAAGAAGTGGTACTCGATTTAGATAAAGAAAACTAAACCAAAAAGTCCTTCCACCCACTCACCCCTTTATGCAATTGCAGGGACCGATCGCCGTTCATCTTTACGTCAGAGATGCAGCACTTCATCACGGGCGGTGGGCAGAAGCCTCAGCGTTTGCATCGCTTTGTGGAGCTCTGCTGTGACGCTTACAACGCGATCAGACGCCGCAGTGCACTGATACTCAGCCTGCTGGAGCTGGTGAGACCATGACTGAAAACCATTACATACACAACCTCAGGGCCACAAAGCAAGAGATATGACATGACACAACACCTGTTCATTTGTGCGCACGTATGTATGGAATGTTTTCCAGATGCTGAGTGCAGGAATGCCTGAGCTAAAGGACCTCAACGATCTGCAGTACGTCCAGAAAAACCTCAGACCTAACGTCTCAAACCTGGAGGCCACTTCCTTCTTTACCAGGTAATTTGTCACCCCTCACACACACACACACACGCACACACAAAACCATATGCACACACATATACAGTACGTTCACACAGTTTACTGTCTAACTTATCCAATTCTTCAAATTTTCCCACATAGGAAGATCAAGGAAAGCATGGTCTGCTCTGCAGTCAAGTGGAACTTCCTAACACACAGCATAGCACAAGGGAAAAGGCCAGCACCGCTCACCCAGACCCACAGCACCACACACACATCCAGCACCAACATCCAAGAAGCTGTCATCCAGGGATACACCATCAAGGGAAAGGATGTGGTGAGGCTCTTCTTTGCATTGTGGTAATTTGGTTCCATGGCCACTAGCAGGCAGTATACGGTGTGTGTGTGTGTGTGTGTGTTGGATCTGATGTTTGAGCAGTCATGCACTTCCTATTACACTGGAGCTGACTGAGGAGAGTTAAAGCTTTGATCAGAAGAGCTATTCTGTTGTCAGGGTGACCATCTACTGTATGTGTGTGGGAGGCACAGAGGAGCACAGAGTCACGCCCAATTACTCAAATTTGACTTGTAAATGGCGGACGTGGCAATTACTTCTATCCACGGTGATGTATTCAGGTATCCATGTAAAAGAGACATTTGGAAATAAAGTGTTTTCCCAGTAAAACGTAAGAATGAAAGAGATGAATGTAGAATACCTGCATGTTAACTCCAAGTGATGTCAGTATGTTTAAAGCACATAAGATTACAGATTCTTTGCATTTGATTGCTTCCTACATCCTTTAATAATGATTATACCATATGGATATCTATATATAATAGGAGTCTAATTAATACATTGTTTTAATTATACAACCACTCTGCTTATTTTTAAATCATGTGTCTACAGTGAAGTCATAATTAGAAATATTGAGGCTTTATAGATCCTTGGAGGGAAATCCTGGTGTGACCTGCCTCCCTCACACCTGCTTCTTTGAAGGGCTTCAAATGGTCTCAGACCGATGACTCAGCATTTTTCTGTGGCTGTGTGAGCGCACAGAATGATCTCAGACCCCTCTTAAAGGACGCAAAAGCTAACCTGTTGTGGTTCATTTTATGGTTCGATTGACTTGACAAAGAGGCAACGGTCTGCTTTGCATTTTGCTTTTTTGGTTAAAGAACCTCGAGGCTTGCCATACAAACGTCCCTGCAATCCTCTGTGATGTGAACAACAAGAGGTCTGAGATCTCTTCAGTGCTAAGAGAGGACCAAAAAGAGATCTGGTTCCCCTTGAAAGTCCTCTGACAGTGTGAACACCCTAAGAGAGCAGCTAGAATAGCTCCCGTTGAGTAGATGAGACGCACACAACTTAGTAATCACGGGAGCTACAGCGTGGTGCCTCTGCTTTAAACTTCTCCTCATGAAGACACCCTGTGGTGCACCGTCCTCATTTCCACTGATATAAACTGTTTGGTTTGATTTGCAGATCTATGAGCTGAGAGTGTCCATTGATGATGGTGTTCTGAATAGTGAGAAGACATTTGGGCAGTTTGAGCTCATCCACAAGGAGCTGCAGAAACACTTCATAGAGTCTGCACTGCCTACGTAAGTGACCTACACATCCTCTCATTACCATGCTGTCTCCTTTGCATTGCAGCTAAGAGTTCATTCATTCATACATGTGCCCATCCTTTGATATACTGTACCTCACTACTCCTCCTACCCCTCCCCCAGGTTCCCCAGCTGGTTTCAGATGTCATTCAAGCCTGGCCGGAAGATGACTCTGCTAAATAAATATCTAAAACAGCTTTTTGAGGGGCCGTGCAAAGGAGTAAGTTGCTCTTCTCATTACATCACTGGTTGATCTTCCCCCAGAGATCATTTCTTATTCTAACCTGATCTTATTCTGTTATCTGCAGAATGAATTTGTATGCCGTTTGTTCCTTGATGGACCCAAGGCAGCACAAGACAATTTGGAAAGAGGTAATTTTCTGCTCCTGAATCATCAGTGAGGAGACGTGGCTCAAGGCAGTGTTGGAGATGGAAAGACTCTGTGCTGGATCTTTAGGAAACACTCACGAAAGGTCATATATTTTCAAAGTTACCGCAATTGATGGGAACAATCCTTTTGTTTCAGAGGGACGTCCTCAGATCCAGCTCCGCATTTCCTATTCAGACTGTAAGCTGTCCGTCTTGGTGAAACACATTAAGAACATTGTGAGTTCACTTACTCCAGTTACTTCTATGTTTCTTCACGGTGACCAATACCTCGTCGCTTGAACTTCTCTTGTGGTTCATATATGCAGGCTGCACCCTCTAAGCCTTTTTCTTTCTTCAATAGAAGCTGCCCAATGGCTCAAACCCAGATGCCTATGTGGTCACACGTCTGAGACCTGACCCCCACAAGAGCTCCAAGAAGAAGACAAAAGTGGTCCGCAATAATGACAACCCCACCTTCAACGAGCTGGTACAACGTCCTTGCTGCCACCTAGATATGAACATGTTTTACCGTTATATCAGCATATCAGATTTTGTTCCTTTTGTTGTACATCCACGTCCTTTTGAGGGGAAGTGCTGTCACTCAAAGGTCTAAATAATAAGTCTGTTTGATTGTAATCTAACCAGTCTAACCAGTGGCTTTCCACATCTGGTGCAACCTCCATCTGAAGCTGGAAATTTGACAAGATTAAGTTAAAAGTCTGCCTTATATACTGAATTATCACTATTCAATAACTGCATGCAGAGCGGTTTGAAATCTAAAATATATCACCTTTGTGTTCACAGCTGGAGTACAACAATGTCCTACTGCTACATGGAAAGGTGCTGGAGGTGACGGTGAAGAGCAAACAAGCTTTTGTCGCTGCAACCAACATTAACCTGGAGGAACGGTGGCTGGACCATAAGCGATGGTTCCCCTTAGGGAACTGTCCCATATGATGGCACAGAGCTGTACTGTAAACCTGCCAGTAGGGGGTGCAACCACACAGAGGAATAAAATGCAGCAATAACGCAGAATGTACAACGAAAAAGACAACTTTACCTGAGCAGAAGAACTGTGGACTAATTTATATTTATCAGATTAAACTTAACCTCACTCAGCTGAATGCAGTTTCATTAGACGTCGCATGGATGACGTTACAAAGCTGAGCAAAAGCAAAACCCGGACAGAGATTGTTTACTTGTGACCTTGGCAATGTCTCTGTCCGTTTCATCCCTAAATCAATGGAAATCAAGCAATACGACATTCACTAACTGAACGTGTTTTTGGATTATAGTCTTGCCAATGAATGAAGGGAAATACTTATCTTATTTGCACTTTCTTTGTACTGTAACTTTAGGAAAATGTGTTATATCCATGTTTTGTTTTGTTTGTTTTGCTTCCCTGTAGATGTGTGGTTGAGAGTGCAAACGTGACAGATTAAGACGCAGGTGGTGATGCAATGCTGTGTGGAGCAGCCTGTTTGTTACCTTCCCAGACTCAGAGTGTTTGTCCTTTGGGCTGTATCAACTTCATGTCCTTGACCATTGGATTAGGAGGGGGGAGGTGGGGAGAGTGTGTGAGCAGGATGACAACTCTGTGTCTCAGGCCTGAGGGGCTGACTTAACACCCCCCTCAAAGTCCATCTAATCCATCAATAATATTTAAAGACACACTAAGATGCACAGGGCAGACACACATACACATTCCCATGAACACTCACCCACACACCCATGCACACACACTTTAGCTAAAGCAGGCCTTCATGTAATCTTAATGCCAACCACTTCCTGACTGGGCTGCTGACCGCTGCCTCATTCATAGGATTTAGTGATGAGTGGTGATAGAAATAGACTGCCCCGCACTGGATTTGGTTGAATAATGTATACCTCTCTGAATGCTATTTATATTAAACCCAGCTGGCACTCTCAAAGAGAGGTAGGCTCAGGAACACATGCTGGCTGCTAGTCTTTCATAGTATCATGGAGTATTAATGTAAACATGTATCACTTGTCTTCTTTTTAATCCCTAAAATCAGAATGAAGTTTGTTGCTTTGGAATCACTGAATGATCCCAGACTGGAAGACAATCCACTGTGAATATGTGAGATCTTATCATGTGCAGCCATCTCAAAGGAATTGCATGCACTCCTAATAATTGTACTAGAATCAATTATTAATTCCGTAATAAGAATATGCTATCTTACTCCAGGGATTTCTCCACCACTCTAGCTGATTCGCACTACAAGCTGAGAGCCATTATTCATTACAGTTTCTCTCAGCCCTGCTGGAATCTTCTGGTCTTTTCCTCTGCAGCACATGGTGCAGGCAGCAGAAATATGGCACGTCTATTTTCTGAAAATAAAGCTGGTATTTATATCTGAGAGAAGGGGAGGTTTGATTTGTTTATTTTTTTGTTGTTGCTGTATTATCTGCCGTTTTCTGTCTGCAGCAAGGTGTGTGTGAGTCTTGTATGAATCGCTGATTTAGGAATACCAGACAAACGCGAAGAGGGAGGAAAGGATCCAGGCTGCATCCGCCTGTGGACATCAGACCCAGCGGTAACTTGAGGTGGAGAGGGGACACACATATCCATATAGCTGATACATGTATGGTTCATGTGTTCTATATGTAATATATGAGAATCTCACAGATGGATGGAAGAGTTTGTGTTAAAGCTAAAAGACTAACCTGTGGTAATGCTTACACAGTGAATAAAGTGGAAATACAGTAACACACAATGTCACCTGATGTAATTTAACTCTCCAGCTCACTCCCAACCCCCCTCATTCACCCCCTCTCTGTGTCTCACCTTTCCTCAGGCTTGTGAGGGGCAGGGTGTGCTGGCCCACAAACTCACTGCTGATAAAACCACCATCTGGTCTCGTACACAAAACCGAACCAGGCAGCTTTCAGGGACCCTGATGTTGAAGTTCATATTGGTATCCTAGTAAGGACTCTGAGCTGTAAAGGTAATAAGCAAAATCAATCAAATCCTTAGAATCGATAAACATCAGCGCAATGCAACTCTCATGATTGTAAAGCCAAAATGCATACATAGACTCAAGCTATAACAATTCTACCTGAAAAAGCATTTTCTAGCTTTGAAAACGCTAACTCCAAACGGAAAACAACATTGAAACTAAATGATTCTGTGGAAAAACTCCATGAAAAATCTTTGGCACTTTCAACAGCTACAGGTAGTTCATAGCAAATTATGTCTGAAACTGACATTTTCAGACGTTATTGTGTTATAATTTATAAGTTTGCCGTTGTCATCCTCACTAAAATACAAAGTGGGCGGTAAGTGTTGAGTTCTTCTTGAATATTGGTGATTTGTGACACTTCTAAAAACACCCATAATAAATTAACATGGGGAAATCCTACGCACAGTAACTCATGTTTCCAGTCAGAGCAATGGAGCACGACAGATTCCTCTTCAACAGAAATTCAACAGCAGAGACTTAAAAGGAAGACAAAGAAACCACAGAGTCCGGCTGTCAGTGAAAGCTCCCCTGGAATCCAGCTTTGGTTGCTCTCCTTTTGTCCTTGCAGGAATGTTTAAATTGTCCTTCGTAGACAGTAGACGTGTTCACAGATGTCACTATTTGTATTTGCTGGCATAAAAACGGATTTCTATTTGAATTTGGGTAAAAACCAGAGGTGGGTGAGTTTTGCATTTTTCAGTTAAGTTGTTGTTTCACTCGTTGAAACAACAACTGGCCACTTAAAATAACTGTTTTAAATCCTATTATAGACCTATAAACCAACAAAACCCATTTGAACACGATGAGATTCAAGAAATAAATGCTGTTGTCTAACTGTAAATGGTAGCTCATTGTTTTTACAAAACTGAATGGAAAATTTAAAATCCAAAACTGAATTTTCTGCTGAGTCTGAATGATATCGGGCTTAGCCTGACATGGTGCAGATTAGATGAGATGAAAGTAGAGGCGAAAAGTGATTCGTCCTAACAAGGGCACCATGTGGATGTGTTTGTCTTGCATTACTTACAGTGTGTGTGTGTGTGTGTGTTTTCTGCCACAGTCAGATTCTATCCCATGAATCTCCGCTCTGACAAAAGGGTCCAGAGCTTTGCCACTTCTTGGCACAGGGAGGTTTGATTCACCGATAACCTACAGATACACAAATCACATACCACACACATACACATACACACACACAGTATGAGTGTGACACACGAGTGGATTTTAGAAAGAAAGAGGAGGTGACAGGACAGGAGAGCCGAGACGAGCAAAGCGAAGCAGACAAGAGGGAGGGCTGTAATTACACTCGTCTGGAGAAACACAGGCTTATCTGCAGTCCCCTCACACTGAGCCTTTCCTTCCCTGATCAAAGACAAACCTGCATGTATTTATCACAACATGCCCTGCTTGGCACTGATGGAGCTCTACTGCGTCTGGTCCAACATTTACAGTCCCTTTCCTCTCGCAAAGTCACGCTACAAAATGGTCTGCGTTCTGCATATTTTAAGCGACTGCGGCCTCGCGCCAAACCATGCATTTTTTAAATTCATTGTTTATTGTGACTTATCATTCATAAGATAAGAAACACTGACAATCAGTCATTTATTGTTGATAGTTTTATGCTAAATAGGCTCAAGGGGAAATATTGTTCTAAGCAGATGAATAATTTACTGTTTACCGATAGAAGATAGAAAACTCGGTTAGAATACTGAATGCTATGCATGATTCTGATTCCAATAGAGTTAAGAGCTTAGTCAAGATTACGGGCTTTTCCCTGAAGTGATCAAAAAGCTTTAAATGAATAAAGGTAAGGTTGAACACAACACATTTATATTTCATGCATTGTGCTGGGAAGATGCAGTGTGTGCGTGTGTGTGTATGTGTGCGTATTCCTTCAGAGGACAATCTCAGATGTGCATTTGCTCAGCTGTCGAGAGTTTGTACAATCTCCTGAACTGTTCTGATTTGTTCTCCTCTTCATCAGAGGTACAGCACAGCCTGAAAAGAACAGTGGCAGAGGCACCGAATGGTTCTGTTAAAGGAATTTTAGCACTCGGTACTGGCGCACAGACCGAATCACACACCGGTACTGAGTGGGAGTATTAAATATTGGAGATACTGCTCATATCTGTGAAGGTCAGAGTAGTAATGGAATTTGGGTAATGGAAACCAGTCTACGTATTCAATGCACATCTCCTAACGGTGGGCAGATGCTATGCCTATATGGATTACGTCGTTTGTAGTTTTGTTGTGAATTGGGTCACTTGTTTTTAGGATTGGTGAAGTAAATCTTTAATCATCTGCATCATTTCTGCTCCTCTCAGCATACAGAATCAATGTACTGGGAATATAATAAATTCTAACTCGCATTACAAGCACAATTATCATTCTCTCTCCCTCTAATGGTGTAAAAGGCACATTAACAGTTGTTTACGAAAAACGACTAAAAAAACATTCAGTCGTGTGGATAATGCTGTATTACAGGAATTTAAAGCCCCAAACTGCATCATGTGTATGTATAGAAATAACCTACAACAGGCGCTAATGGTTATATTTTTGGTCAGTATAATACTGAGCTGGATCACCTGAAGAAATAATCCAATAGCCAGACCTGGATCAGCTACGATAGTAAAGGAAGAAAGCATTATAGAATAGAAAAAGTAGTATTTTACAGCCTACCTCTCAACTGTTGATGATAGGGTTTTCGTGGTGGTTCATATCTATTTATGAGACGCCTACCAGCAGAGTATGATGTACCTTTATTTACGCGCGTGACCTCAGGCGACCCCCGTATCGTCTTTGTTGTTGGAGGCCCCAGATATCAGAGTCTCAAACATAAGAGCCAGCTGCCGTATCTCTGTAATTGGGCTTACAAGAGTTAGTGTGCGACCGCATTCCTTACAGGCAAACAAGACAACGAGAGAGATAGCAGCTATACATTACAAGTGCTGTCTCTGTTTATAACAAAGAAAAACGATGGTATAATAATCACATTGTCTAATTGCATTCAGTCACCGTAGCTGTTCACTCTCTCACTGTCTCAGCCTCGCCCCCCAGTTTCTGAGGGAGATTATCTAATTAAACGGAGACACTCTGGGAGTTTTACATCATTGTTGATTCACAGCATCCAGAGGGAAAGCTTGCCTGTATCTTGAGGCAAAAAGTGAGACAGGCTCAACAAGACAATGCAACACTCAGGCACAATCACACACGTGCATGCATAGGAAACACACACATGCGCACACACAGCCTTGAAACAAGACACCTTAATCCACAAATCCACTGTTCCGCACTCTACAGCGGTACCTTAAGCAGCAGCCAGCAGGCGTGTGGGCCTGTGGCTACGCCGGCAGCAGTTGGGATCAAAACTTTTTTGACTGGACATGAGCACTGCTGGCTTGAGGACATATCCACAGCCCCTGTTGTCCTGGAAACGACCATCATTGAGGTCCATAGCCAAGCGCGGAGACTGGAAATTGAGTGCCCCTGCAAAACACGAAGAGGCAATGTTGAGACTACATGAAAACTAGGTGCCACAGAGCAGATGCAACATTTTGATAGAAGCAAAATTGAAATTGCCTGAAGCTTGTTAAAATAAAAATGAGCACAATGAGTTGATCTTGCTGCATTTCAACGATACGTCCCACTGAGCATTGCAGAGAGTTATTGTTCATTCTGCAAGAAGGAGCTACATTATACAGTGCCTCAATGGTTCTGCACCAATAGCGTACAATGCATCAGGGACATATTCCATATCTCCAACTGTGCAATGAGTGCACATTCAATGATTTTACTGTAGTTTAAAGCTACATTATGCCTTGGTGTGTGTAGTGAATACACCATGTCTTCAGCGTATACATTTGCGATGTGAATAGAGTGTCAGCTAGAGAAAGCAGCAGATGTGATCCTGCTGATAGATTTCTCTGCAAAGCTGGATTTGCATTACTAGTAAGCCTGGAATAACACAGATCAATTGGGCTCTGCAAAGAGACACCTGTTACGAAGATCTCCACCTCTTTTTTTTCTAACCAACACATTGCTATGCATCTTTCTGGATCTTTTTATGTACTCGTGTCGCACGGGCTTAGAGAATGTTTTGCTCATCTAAATCTAATTGATCCATCCAGGCTGCTTTGTACTGCAGTCTCCTGGAGCTGTGAGAAGTGTCGTTTTCCATCTGCACAGCTGCCACTGAAGCACATAGACCGTCTGCTCACTGATCAGTGGGGAAATCGGTCCATGTTAGACTCAGTGCCTGGCTGACGGAGAGATTGAGATAGAGGCAGGGGTTGTGAAAAGACAGGTGGACTGACAGGAACACCGGCAAAGACAGACAGATTAGATCTGATGGGTTGTGAACCGCTGGGTAACCCTTCATCGAGGGCTTCAGAATACACAGTGTAGGGTTCATTGAAGTATAGCAGAGATTTATTTTGGTCATTGCAACTGCTTATAGGTGTGTGGTGCGTTCTAATTCAGAAGCACAGGCACGCGCGCACAGGTATGTGATACCGAGTTATAGCCCAATACCCCTGCTTGACACTAAGGAAATTGTTAGTGCACAGAAAAAAGTTAAGCTGTGACCCAGACAAGGATTAACCTAAAAAGAAAAAATCCATTTGGGAGGGTGCAAATCGATTTAGAAGAGGTGTGATAAGGGACAGAAGAGCACTTGCTCCTGGGAAAACACAGATGAGGTGGCCAGACTGTGGAATTGAATGAAATGCTTTTTTTCCACCGCTAATCAATGGGCCACTTGACCAGATTGTTCCCTCTGAAGTCCCCTCTGCATTTCAAAGGTGTGTGGCAGAGTGTGGACGACCTGTATGTGTTGTGAACTTTTTGATCCCTGTCCAAAATATTGTGGTTAAAAATGATGTCATGGGTCCATTGGGTCCCAATAATTTAGAAAACTACATACTAAATAATGCTGTGTGTACTGAACGGTGTACAAATCACAACCTTGAGGCTGGACTTGCCGTTCAAAGTTGGAAATTTGAATTCATCTTTTCCAAATTTGAGAGAAAGTCAGAATTGGTTTCTAAGCTCTGCATTACATGATGTCACAG